>LWMK02000591.1:2740-15207 GCA_001693075.2 Taenia saginata
AAAAATTCAGCTTCGTCACATTTTCCTTCTACACAGGCGAGACAGATTTTGGAGGTCAAGAATGTTGTCCAAGTTGGGGCGGGCTGTATAGAAGAGGACTATGCCTACACCAACATTTGTTGGAACATTTAAGGATTGTTTCCTGCTCTCAAGCATCTAAGCATTTAAGCGCACGAAGATGACAGCCTGCATCCTTAATTTTTTTCCATTTTATCAATAAAACGCACCTTTTCTTCTGGTTCATCTTCTTGCTTATAACAAAAGATGCAGATATATTTTTAAAAATGTTCACAATCCAACCAGAAGAGCTACTTGAATGCTTAGGCAGTGAAATTTGCCTCTAAAGAAAGCGTTGATAAAAAACAACAATTGGGTCTGTTCTCCACATCTAAGCGCATGGATTTACCATTCTTTTGTCTATCTTGTCCGCAACTGCCCTCCCATTTGTCCCGTATAAGTTAAATGAGATGAATGTTCGACAAATAGAATGAAAAAGCCTTTTTAAGTTTAGTGCTTGCGAGTTTGCATACATTTCAGAGGAATGCGAGTTAAAATATGTGAATGAGATGTTATTGGTTACAGCAAGCCTAGCGATAGGTCTGGCGTAACATTACTTCACGGCACATTTTAATCAGATGCACACGTTACGAGTCCATCATACAATGTAGCAAAATGGATTAATCTTAGTGCACCTCTTCATTTAAATGCGACTTTTTAAACAGCATATGCTCAATTCTACTTCATACGCCTGGGTATTGCTAAACAAGTTCAAATACATCTGAGTCTTCGCAACTGGGGGTGAACTGATGCAATAAAATTTGTGTGCATTGCTTCCATTTTCGGGTAAATAGTGATGTTATGATTTTATTAAGATTTTAACTAACTAATAGTCAATAAATACCAACTTGTCGAAAATCTTGAATGCTTTTTTGTCAAGAGGTGCTTCCTCATTGGAAAGATGTGTCCAATACATATTTTTGCTTGGCTTTAGCGAAGCTCTCGTACGGCAACATGCGGACATGTTGCTAATCGGTTAAATATTTGTTCTGTAGTTGTATGATTCACAAATAGAGGCATAATGTAACCAATTTTGACCGCTAGAATAGAGGTTGCATTCATGCTAAATCATTGATCCGCGAGTGTTAAATGCTACTGTACACAGAAAATCGTGCTTCCCAGTAAAACTGATCATTTGGAGTCATTAACTCGACTTGTTTGGTCACAATGCAAATTTAAACTGAGTTTATAGTGATTGGGGGTCAGCCCAGAAGGAAATTTTAATAGCATTGTGTAGACCCAACATCCTGCTATCTGTACCAAACTACACCTTGGCAAAAATGAAAAATGAGCATTCGACACTGTGAAAGAATAAAAGCGAGTGTTTTTGAAGTTATGGCTTTATAGTGAAAAGAGTATTTTCTAACCAGTATTTGCTTATTGAATCCCCACTGCGCAGGTATATTGGCCGACGCATTTTTGAGATACAAGGTGCTAGAAGATTATTGCATTAGTTATTTATTAATTAGGCCAACAGTCATTTTGAAAAAACATGTACTGTTGGTGCCTCTAAAATCAGAAATGATCCAATGACATGTTTGAATAAGTCGATTTCAGCACAAGCTAGTTTCATCTGCCAAATAATCGCGAGCGCAACTGAGTGAACTTACTGCAGAACTTATATGGGTGGCGCCGCTAAACTGGTTGTTGCATGCAGGTCTATAAAAACCACAGAGGTACAGTTAAAAGTTTCGACTGTTTTACGTTATTTAATTGACTGACTCTAGTTTTACCAAAATGCAAGCGGTGCTGTGTAGCGTCATTTGTTGTATTTCTTACACATCTGATTTTTCGTTTGCTCCAATTTGGTGACTGCAGCATTATCCGATTGGGAGCATGTTTGTGGTCTGCCACTCTATACTTATAGCAGCTATGATTATGCTAATCACCTCATTTAACAGATTGACTTAAAGACGATATGGTAAAAACCTGCTTATTACTCCTAGCAGTAATGGTAGCAAGCAGCATTGAGGATGGAGCAGTTGCCTCCAAGCAGCAAGTTTCGCAGTCCAGATTGGCTAAAATAAGGTAGGGACAATTAGGAGAGTGGAGATAATGCGCTTAATTACAGAGATCAAGTCAAGGCACCTCTACGACAAGCTG
The DNA here is from genome assembly GCA_001693075.2 of Taenia saginata. Classification (NCBI taxonomy): domain Eukaryota; kingdom Metazoa; phylum Platyhelminthes; class Cestoda; order Cyclophyllidea; family Taeniidae; genus Taenia; species Taenia saginata. The sequence continues at coordinate 4,901 of LWMK02000591.1, forward strand.
TCGTCAGATGTGACAAAAATACCCTATGATTATGATAGAAATGACGCATTGCTTGCTTTATGTGGTCTTGTGCGATCCGGAGTACGAAGAGCTTTGCTAAAGGGGAGACGGAGCCGATTTTACTTCCAACATACAGAGCACTGCTTAGCTAATGTTCGGCTCCCTCCCCACGGCGTTCTTCCGAGTTGATGAAAGTCAGTGACTTGGTTGCAGAGATATGGACAGAGATATCACGCAACAAAAATGCGTTCGCAGCAGCAGTGCTAGAAAAAACACGCGGGAATTGTAGGAGTCAAAATCGCAGACCTCCTGCATGTCGCAGTCGAATGCAATGGCAAAACATGTCCATTCACTCAGCAAACAGGAAACGCTGTCAGGGTCAAGAGAGCCAAGGCCTTGACGTTCTATGGCCATTGATCGATATATCATTTGAATTTTCTGCTGTGGTGCTAATGCAGGTGGGAAAGTAAAGCTGATGATTTGTGAGGGGGTGAAAACGCTCGGAGATGTAATACATTAGCTCCTAGTCATGCGCCTGCTGTTGCGAATTCAAATGAGCGCAATCTGTTCAGGGAGGAGGTGCCTGGGGCAGCAGATGTAAAGGAGCACAAGCTGAAGCCAACGGAGTCGTATGAGAGGCAAAGCAAGTCAAAGAGTTGTCAGCCTGCTGAGCAAAGGAATCGGCGCCAGAGTAAACGCTTTGTTCGTGGAGGTGGTTGCAGGCGCTGTGAGCCAATCAGGCAAGCAAGAAGTTAAGAACTTGTAACAATGACCGCCAGAGCTTCTGCAATATCAAGGTATGTTCTTGCCATCCCTGTCCTTGCCACAATAGCTGATGCTGGGGTCTGTTGCGGGCAGCGTCAACGCAAAATGCATCAAAAATCAGAAGCACCTTAATTGGGCGTGACCTCCAATGTGGTGCAGGATAGTGACAGTATTTGCATCAGGAAATCAGTATCTTTTAATGGCACATTGCTGCGATTTGCTTTTAAATCAAAGGCAATTCAGCCCCATTTAATGGAAGTATTGTAAAGATGGTTGACATTACCCTCGTCCATCACGTTAGAGTCTGTGCTTCCGTTAAACACGTACAAAAGCACTTATTCTAAAATGCGCCATTAGCTTTAATGACATCGTCAGCGTTTTGCGTAACATATGCTTCTCACGGAATCCTTTGTTGTCACTACTACCAGAGATAGCCCTGGTGCCACCGTCGATGCTGTTTACTCAAATATCTATTCGATGATATAAGTCGACCTACTGGCTTTTTCCTCTACCCAGTTACAACAGGACCTTCGTCAAAAGACGCGTATTCAGCCCAACAGCTCGTGCAGGGCCTGCGACGTTGAGTTAAGGATGCTTGTTGAATCCTCTCAATTATTTTAACAGCGTAACATCTGAGCGCTCATTTTAAGGGGTCATATACAGATGTGGCCGATGTCTGCATTCACGACGCAACAACACAGTGGATGGATGCAGTGGTAGTGCAATGACTGTGCCTTTTCCCCATTCTACTACTGTTGCCCATACTTCCATGCCTAATAACTACAGATCGACTCCAAAACTCCCCTAGCAAATAACGAACATACAGGGCTCTCCAGCATAAAACTAACGTGAAAGATTCAAGCTCAAGTGTGTTGTTTCTTCATTTTCAGAACCGCTTGCCTCCATTTGTTCTTCTACTTGTCATCAAGTTGCACCAATCCCATATTTGATCCGGCATGTCTAAGTTATTTAAATACGTAGAATCTAACCATCGCTTTTCCGTTTTTTTAAAGGATGCTTGATTTTAGGCATCGTCATCCGTACCAAACCCTTGATCCTTGTATGCTCAATTTTACCACCCTACTTCTTTACTTATTTTTCTTAGGCAGTGCTAATAGCAGGCACATTTGTCCGGCTCATCAAGTTTAAATCTCTTTACAATAGTTCGTGTTCCTTCTAACGAATTGGGCCGTGTAACACCTCCTCATGTGGCTGTGAGTTACGCCCGTAAACCTCTGCAGCATTTCAGGTTCAAATGTGTCTTTTCAAAGGCAGCATGTCCTTACATTTTTACAGTGCTCTCCGATTTTAGAAGAAAAAATCAAGAAATTTACAGGCCTTTTTTTCTCAGCAAAGCTACTCAAATGTAATGACAAAACGCAAGCATTTTGTATTAATGCATCTCCAGTTCATAGGCCACACTCAGTGACATGACCATTAAAAATGCCTGATGCCAATTCATTTGCACGCTTACCCGCTAAATGCAGCAAATTGGGATTATTTTTGCTGAAGGATGTAAGCCAAGTGATAATGTATACATTTGTGCCCCCATGCTCCCATGGTCATGATAAAAGAGTTTACCCTTAATTTTCTTATCTGGCGTGTGGTATGGACAAGACGAATGTTCTAGTCGTTTCAACGAACTATTTTTATTCACATCCACAAGTACTTTTGCTTGTCTGGAAGATACAATGTTTGGTTACAGATGTATTTCCCTTTCCTGGCAGACATCTGAGCATGGTTGTCTTTCAAAATAAAAGGTACAATGGCGACTCCCGATTTATGCTGTAACAGTTTCCACCAAGCATCCCCATCCTTTTCAGTTTCGCTGCAAGTCAATTTTAACCTTACCCAGTTTGCTACTTGCATCTAAATCGGTAGGACTAAAGAATAAAGATGAATTGCCCCCAAAATATCATTTACACCCACACTACTAGGCATGTTTCATGTCAACTAAGGATCAAAAGAACGGATCCCAAAAAAGTGGGAATACGTTTCGACACATGGAAATCCGTCTATTTTTTAAGTCTCACATCACATTTCGAATGACATTTAAAGCACGGAGTAATGGCGCATTACATCTTCAGGTATTTTTACTTCTTCACAAATCTTTGTCTTTACTATCTACCCTGCACTACCACCATAGCAAAATTTTCAGTTGAGGTAACAATCAGTATCAACTGAACGTCGAGGTCCTGGTTTGCCTGACTCTGAGAGTACTTCTGAGCTATTGCGTGAGGGAGCTCGTTTCACCTCTGCAGTCGACTGCAGAATGTGGCTTCTATGGTACTGCTATTCCTAAAGCATTTTTCGTTCCGCGATATCTCTGTGCATCCCCCTGCAAGTTCATCGTGGGCATTCATCGATTCGCAAGAACGCCGTGGCGAGGAAATCAAACGAGACCGATGCACTGCCCTGTATTCTGGCGAGGAAAGCTGCTCTCGTCTCCTCCTTAGCAAAGCTTTTGTACTTCGAGGCGAATGTTATAGTCCTTGTTTGTTATCATCAAATCTGATGACATCTTGTCGAAATGATGCCATAATTTAATCTTTGTATTTATGCGTATCATCTCCTATGTCATTTCTTTTACTTAATTTCGTTGCTATTTAGGTATTGAAATTTTTGGCTTCGATGCAACTGCTCTATCCTTAACGCTGCATTCCAAAATTGCTACCGAGATGAAAATAATAAGCAGGCTTTTGTTATATTGGTCTTAAGTCAATAAAATAAATAAAATGATTAGCATCACTACAGCTACTGTAAATCTAACCCTGCGAAATAGATTGAACAGTCCCAAAAACATATTTATAATGAGAAAACGCTGTTTGCACTAAATCAAAACAAGCGGAATATCGGAAATGTAAGAATTGCAATTAACGAGGTTACGTAGCTTTACGTGCCATGTTGTGAAAGTAGAGCTCGCCGATCAAATGAAGTAAACACCTACAAATCATGAGTTGTAGGTGTGAAAAATTATAGAAATGCATGCGACAGGTGGTTTTGCAGCAAATCTTACATAAATTAGCAGTAATATCAATTAGTGGCGCTTAAGATAAGTCAGCAGCTGAAACTAGCTTGTGCTGAATTCAATCTATTTAAACAAGCTACTGAAGTATATTTACTACTTAGAGGCACCATGAGCGCATGAATATCGAATGACTTTTGGTCCAATAGAAGGCAAAAGATCGTGTCATCTGAATAGTGGAGTTGAATTGTACACATTGTTTTGGACATTCTGTTTGCCGTTACGAAGTTACTTTAATACTATAACTTCAAGAGAGTGAGGAAATTCGCTTCTTAAGCTGCAAGTGTTTTGCTAACCGCTTCATTTGTCAATTGTCGTCTTCCGATGGTTTGATTTAGCAAAAGGTTCTACGAGAAGGGCACAGAGGGGTGTTCTAGTCATATGAAAACAATACAGCCTCAAATATTCTTACTGGAGCGGCTTCTAATGCCCTGCGTAAACTCGTCAGTGCTCAACGACGTGCGCTTTACATGAATACGGCGGAGGAGTCCGTAGCTTCGTATATACTCCTTTTCCTAGAAGCTTCCGACCCAGTCTCAAGCACAAACAAGTCAAGTCACGCGATGCAGGTAACCTTCAGTTTAAAGACTNACGATGCAGGCAACCTTCAGTTTGAAGACTGCTGCAACAGAACAGAGCTGTGTCTGTTCCATGTCCAAATGTATGTTGAAGGAAGGCATGGGTGAGGGTCGACCTTTGCGTTGACGCAGTTAACACAAATGGAGCCGGTCCTTTGAAGAGGCGGTGAGTGCGATAATAAACCCTTTTCCCTAGTCTCCTTATTAGTGTGCCTGCACACGTCATTACGTGTTAATCAAGCAAGAAGGTCCTGCCCGATGTTATTTGCCCAAGGATTTGATTGACTAAGTGAAATGGTGTCAACGCTAGCCGTGTGATTCGAGAGCAAGCCTTCAGTTTCATTTGCCCATGGTTATGAAAGCGCTCTAAGGTGAATTTGAAGTAAAACAATGTGGGGTCGTACATCATTTTAGTACTGAAACAGAGGTACAATAGACAGTAGGCCTTTGCCCATATTTTGCCAAACTTGATCAAACCATGCACAACAAGCGTTTTTAAATTGGATTATTTAAAAGTGTTTTGGGACACAATCCCAAATAGACTCAAATGAAGGCTGTTGCCGATATCTTAATGGTAATTCTATCTCCGCCCTCCGCGAATATTTGCATAAAATTCATAATGGAGGTGGATGCCTCTGTCTCCATGCTCTTACAACGAATTCTGCAGTCTTCGTAGCCTGTCATATTGGTAGGCATTTCATTACATTATTCTCTTCCACCATTCCTCTTTATATTGCGCCTTACCGTCTAGCCAATTTCTTTCAACGATTTCTGTGCTTATCCCGTTTGCACAGATTTTTCATCCTCAATCCAATGGATGACAGCGCTGTTACTCCAACCTGTTTTCCAAATGGCATTTATACCTTTCACTCGATACGACCCATCCATCTACTCAGATGAAAGAGTAGCAGGTCAAACACTAGTTACCCATTTTGACGTTCGCACTCNGTGTTTTGGGACACAATCCCAAATAGACTCAAATGAAGGCTGTTGCCGATATCTTAATGGTAATTCTATCTCCGCCTTCCGCGAATATTTGCATAAAATTCATAATGGAGGTGGATGCCTCTGTCTCCATGCTCTTACAACGAATTCTGCAGTCTTCGTAGCCTGTCATATTGGTAGGCATTTCATTACATTATTCTCTTCCACCATTCCTCTTTATATTGCGCCTTACCGTCTAGCCAATTTCTTTCAACGATTTCTGTGCTTATCCCGTTTGCACAGATTTTTCATCCTCAATCCAATGGATGACAGCGCTGTTACTCCAATCTTTTTTCCAAATAGCATTTATACCTTTCACTCGATACGACCCATCCATCTACTCAGATGAAAGAGTAGCAGGTCAAACACTAGTTGCCCATTTTGACGTTCGCACTCGGTAATGCTCTCTTTCCATCCATCTTATCAATGCCATGAGAGAAAGGTACTTTTTACTCAAGTAATTTTCAATTTATCCCGAACTTGACAGATAAGGTCCACAACAGATCAGCCTGATGGCTCGTCCAACCCTACGCATACCGACTAATGCGGTGCTTGTCGAATTTGGTGGCCACTATATTTGCCATTCAAACTAGATAAGTCTTATGACAAATTGACTAACCTTTGCAGTGCACCTCGCAGATTAGCCTGTGGTTGTGCTCGCGGCCTTATCTCCACCTTGACTAATCCAAATAGCAGCGATTTTCAGACCTTCATTCAACATGTATTAGCGTCAATACTGCTCCTCCCTCGTGTGAAAATACCTTCAATGTCGCCAAGTGGCAAATTGAGTAGATCAATGTGCGTGGGAGTATGAGTCTCACTCCTTGTCTTGCTGGTAACCTTCGTCTGCACCGTGTCGTTGTGCGACGCCTGAGGGATGCAGACTTAACACTTCGGCGGAAAACCTCATTAGCTTTAGTTCCTCTCACCCCACTCCCCACAGTGTGCTTGTGCAAGATCCAAAACGCATCTAGCCCCCACCGAAACAGCCATTATACCAAGCCCAGCATCCGAAAGCGTTAATTAGTTGATTGCGTCTCTACAATTGGCAATTACGCCAGTAGTAACGATTGTTCAGCCCGTTTGGGGAGGGTGCGAGTGCTGACCAGGTATTCCGCATAAAGATCCGGACGTAAATAACCAGCACGACCCCACCGCTTAGACCGATCATGGTGGATATTGAGTTGTGGAGGGGACATGATAGACCATCCCAAAGTAAAATGAACTAATATATTTCTTACGAGGTGAGATGGCTCATTTCGAATAGTGATGTTTTGCACAGGGAGGGAGGGGCTTCTTTTTTCTCAACTTTGTGCATGCCTGACTGTTGTCAATAACTGACCTCAGACATCATTGTACAGAGGTGGTTGGGCGAAATGATGTCTAAGCAGCTGTGATGACTCATCTTGACCTCTGTGTCTCAACCACGTGATTACCAAACTGCCTCCTGTTGAGGCAAATTACTTAAGGTAGTTGGAGGGAATGGCAATGAAGGTGTGGCGATAAAAGGGGAAGGAATAAAATGGTGCGGAGATTTATATTTCTCCTCAGGTTTAAAGCAACATGGGCGAGACTGGTCGAGATCGAACAAAGAAAAGCCAGAGTTTCTGCAATTTCCTCATTGAAATTCCATTTGATTAATTCATTTACACTCAAAGAAACATTTTCTGCAGATGGTCAGGCATGGACGGAGATGCTAGTACGGAGAAGGGGGAAGGGGGGAAAAACGAAGGAGATGGTTTATATTACCAGATTTTCATCAACGAACGCTGCAGTATGAATCAAAACGCAAGAAACGCTAGATAAGCTGCATCAAATGACTTGCCGTCACGACCAAGTGTACGCGGTGTCGATGTTAAATAGGGTTAAAGCGACACCCCATTTTGATCCACATTATCTCTTCCGCTCACGATATTATGAGCTTATCCATCTACACCAACATGGGACTTTGTCATGAATGGACTTCTACATACTAAGATGTTGCTGTGTAATGTTGCATCGACGTGAAATCTAATCGACGGAATGTGATTTTCGACTTGGCTCCGTGCCTGATTTTCTTNGATATTATGAGCTTATCCATCTACACCAACATGGGACTTTGTCATGAATGGACTTCTACATACTAAGATGTTGCTGTGTAATGTTGCATCGACGTGAAATCTAATCGACGGAATGTGATTTTCGACTTGGCTCCGTGCCTGATTTTCTTGAAAAATAATTACTAATCGACACACCTTTGCTTAAAAGCCTGAACGCCAGCTTTCGCTAGCACCTGGTATCTGAATTTTATCCGATTACCTCTGGCATCTGGTTTGCTTTACAAGCCGCACCATGATTCAAGTCAAAATCTCATCTACTTGCAACTGGACCTCACCTCGATGAGTCACTTCGTCGGAGCATCCATCTGACTATATCTTTGCAGATAAAAGTACGAGAACAATAAATTTTAAGTTGCAGCAACAGCATTGACTAAATAACAACTGCTAAACCAAGCCGAAAATAGCTCATTTCATGACAAATTGATCCTGAAAGTGTTTCTTAATTGCAACAATTAAGCACTTCAAATAAAAATTCGCCTATGCAATGTAAGGCATTTTTAAAAAAATTGTCTTTTATTCCGCTATCACGCAAATCTTAACAGTTGTTGGGACTAGTGGTTTTTGAATTGAGTAACCGGCGCTCATCAAATAGCCAACGGGAGCCTAGGTTGATTTGAATTTTGCTCTGAGCGTCTCGCGGTGATGCCGAGTTGCGATCTCTCGAGTCTTTCCCGACTCGAAAAAACTGGGGAAGGTTTGATATTAGTGTTCATTTCATCGTCCTAGGCACTTACGGAGTGGTTCACAAATGCCCCGATCGGAGGTCAGGAGAGTTAAAGGCCTTGAAGAGAATTAAACTTGAGCATTCCAACCAGGGTGTCCCTTCTACTGCTCTCAGAGAAATTGCGCTTCTGAGAGAACTGAAATACCCCAACATTGTGACGTAAATCTCGAACGTCTGTGACTCTTTTCTAGTCTAGAACATGTTATTCTGGATGACGGCCGGCTATACCTAGTTTTTGAATATTTAGATGTGGATCTCAGGCTGCATATGGATCTTAATTATAAGAACACTGGAATGCTTCCAGACACCGTTAAGGTAGGACATCGCCTTTGCTTATTTCTCATCCAATCTTTCATGTACCAAATGCTGCAGGCTCTTCGCTATTGTCACGTAAGACGCATTTATCCGCCGTGATTTGTAACCCCGAAACGTGCTGGTCGATGTTAATAGAGGCGTTGTAAAGCTGGCCGACTTTAGCATGGCTAGATCTTTCGGTTACCCACCTCGCGCGTTGACTCACGAGGTAGTTTCTGCTTGCCTCAACACTCGCAAAATTTGGTCTGACTGATCTCACAATGTTGTAGGTCGTCACTCTATTGTATCGCGCCCCGGAGATTCTGCTAGGCGAAGCTGTCTATTGCTGTGGCGTCGACGTGTGGTCAATGGGCTGTATGTTCGCGGAATTGGCCACGGGGGATCCGGTGTTTTGCGGCAACTCTGAGATTGACCAACTCTACCAAATATTTCGAATGAAGGAGACACCAACAGAGGAAACTTGGCCAAGTGTTGCAAAATTGCCTAATTATAGCCCTACATCGTTTCCGTCTTTGCACTCTAATAGGCTCTGCTCTCAAGAAAAGATCGTGCGTGCACTTGATGCAAGAGGTCTCGATCTGCTAACTATGAATGACCATTGCGTTCCACCCTCTCCCCTTTATTTCTTTTTGCTGCCACTATCATTCCAATTCCATTGTTGTGTTCAAGAATCAATGCAACTCATTGACAAATCAATTTGTGTTGTTTCGTTATCACTACATTATGGTTTCCAAGAAGGATGAGTGTTTGTTGACATGTAGCCACCACCATCCCATTTAAACCCAGGCATTTCTTCGCTACGACCCACCATCTCGCATAAATGCGCAGCAAGCTCTTTTGCATCCCCACTTTGCCGATCTTTACAAAAAGTCGCTACTTGCCTTCGGTGAGGAGTACGTTGGCCTATCGATCGGCAAGATCCCACCGGATTTCGCTGAATTATTCAATGCCTTGATCAACATTGACGAGAGTGGCCTGGAAGGAAAGGGTGAAGAGTGTATGAAAGAAGGGGAGGAGACCTCGGATAAGATGTTAGTTTCTGTTTACTACTTTTTTGGCGAAAAAATGTACTCAGCTCTAAAATGCTGTCATCTCGTTGACTTAATAAGCTGAGGACGGTGCCTTCTACGATGTTACTGGGTGCATCGACGTATCAGGTCTCAGCGGCTCGTGATAGGTTTGCAAAGGAGAAATCGAAGGAGTCGGGAATCGAGAAGCCACAATGCTCCCCAGATCCCAAAAAGCAAGTTGCATAACCTCTGTCTGAAAATCGCGATGCCAGCAAGTTTACCGCTCGACCTTTCAGTATTAATATCCCTACACACACGCACACATTTACGTATTTTTCATGCCAACTAGTGGTTAAGTCCTGATGCCGTCGCTATGATTGCCGTGCTTATTGCTCACTATGAGGCATTATCCTCTTATAACCATTAGGTGTTGAAGTTGGTGGGAAGGGAGGGGAGGTGAACATTTTTGTAGCGTTCTGTGCCGTTGATCAATGGCAGGCTCATTGAGTTCGGGTCAGTCGGCTTGTGGTGTAGCTGTTTCAGATGTCATTGTTGGAGTGGCAACGCAAGTTTGTAATCGTCTTCTCATCTGTGGTGCTCGGCGAGCTGCATTTTGCACCAAATAAAGCAGATCTGAAACACCGCTGTGTTAAGGCTTCTCTTTGTGTCTGCGATGCGTTTGGGCTGGTGCTCACAGTCATGAAGTTCAAAAAATTTAGAGACAGACTGGCAGGAGACAATGGCAGGACCTTACGGTCCAACGTAACTGTCGGTAATCTAGGAAGTTGGCTTTGCATTTCTGCTTTG
>LWMK02000591.1:16458-43049 GCA_001693075.2 Taenia saginata
TCATCTCAGTAGATGGATGGGTCGTATCGAGTGGGATGTTAAGGTAATGGCGCTGTCATCCATCGGATCAGAGGTGAAAAATCTGTGCGAACAGGGTAAGCACTGAAGTCGTAGAGAGGAATGGTCTAGATGGTAAGACGTAATATAAAGGGGGATAGCGAAATAGAATAGCGCAGTGAAATGCCTATCAGTGTGGCAGGCTATAGAGGCTACAGAATTCGTTGTAAGAGCATGGAGACGGAGACGTCCACCTTTATGAGGAATGTCAAGCAAGTACTTACCGAAGGTGAAAATACACTCCAAATTAAGATGTCGACAAGAGCCTTCAATTGGCCCTAGAGAGGACGATACCTTGAAATATTTTAGAATAATCTAGTTTAGAAAATAACTTAATATGTCTATTTTAACTCTGCCTTAATACCAAAATAATACACAACCCACGTAACTTTATTCCTAGTTCACCTTGGACTGCATTCACAAGCATGGGCAAATGCGACTGAAGGCTTACTCTCGAATCACACGACCAGCATTGACACCAGTTTACTCAGCCAATCAAATCCTTGAGCGAATGGCATCAGACGGGACCTCTTTTTTTAATCGACACGTAATGACGTGAGCAAACAAGCTAATAAGGAGACTAGGGAAACGGGTTTGCTATCTCACTCACCCCCTCTTCAAACGACCGGCTTCATCAGTGCTAACTGCGCATTTGGAACGCCTTGGGGAAAAACAAATGCATTTGTCAACGCAAAGGTCGACCATCGCCTATACCTTCCTTCAGCATACATTTGGGCATGGAAGAGAAACAGCTCTGTTCTGTTGCAGCAGTCTTCAAACTAACGGTTGCCTGCATTGCGTGGATTTACTTGATAATGTTTTGGATTGGGATGGGACCTTTAGGAAAAGGAGTACATGCGAATCTACAGACTCCCCTACCAAATTCATATGAAGCACATACCCTTACACATTGTCTAGTTCACGCGGGACAATAGTTGCCTCCCCATGAGGAGTGTTTGCGGCCGTATTGTATTCATACGAGTTCAATACTCCTATTCATGTTCTCTTTGTAGTGTCTCTTGCCATATCGAAGCATCGGAAGACCAGGATTGACAAATAAAGCGGTTCGCAAAATACTTCAAGCCTAAGAAGCAAATTTGCCAACTCTCTTGAGGTTATATTATTGAAGCGACTTCATATTGGCAAACGGAATGTCCTAATCCAAGCGTACATTCCAATGCCACGATTCAGATGACACGATCTCTTTACTTCAGTTTGGCCAAGATCATTCGAAATTCATACACCCGTGACGCCTCTAAATGGTTAAATTGTTTCAATTGCCTGTTTAAATAAATCGGGTTCAGCACAAGCTAGTTTCATCTGCCAACTTATTGCAAGCACCAATGATTGGAGTTACTGCTGAATTTACGTGGGGTTGGCTGCAGAACTGTTTGTCGCATACAATCCTATATTTTTCTTAGAGGTCAACTCACAAGCTTTAACAGGCTAGCCATACATTTACAAAATGGCAGCCGAAGCTACGCAACCACCTCATTAATCGCTATTCTTACATTTCCGATATTCCGCTGGTACCGATTTAGGGCAAACAGCGTTTTATGATTAAAAACATGCTTTAGGACTCCTTAATTTACTTCGCAGGGCTAGATTCACAGCCGCCATGGCTACGCTAATCATTTTATTTATTATATTGTCTCAAGACCCATCTGATAAGTCTGTTTATTATCTCAAGACCCATCTGATAAGTCTGTTTATTATTTTTTTCTCAGTAGTTATGGTGGAAAGTAGCGTTAAGAATGGAGCATTTGCATTTAAGCGAAAAATTCAGTCTGAATCGCAACAAAATTAGGTGAAAGAAATGGATTAGGAAAAGNGCAACAAAATTAGGTGAAAGAAATGGATTAGGAAAAGATGATGCGCCCCATTAAAGAGGTCAATCTGAGGCATCTCTTCGCCAAGGTGTCGTCAGATTTGGTAAAAATGAAAAAGGATTATGACAAAAAGGATACATTGCTTGTTTTACGTGGTCTTTTTCGACCCCATTTGTCAAAGAGGAGACGGGAGCTGCTTTCCTCGCCAAAATGCAGGGAAATGCACCAGTTCCGTTTGGCTGCCTCGCCACGGCGTTCTTACGAATCAATGAATGCCCATGATGAGGCTACATGGAGCCACACAGAGATGTTGCGGAATGGAGAACGCGTTGAGAATAACAATGCAATAGAGGCGACAATGGAATTGGCTGTGTTGAAACCGAAGGCTTTCTACATGCTGCAGTCGACTGCAAATTTTAAACGAGTTCGCCCACGCAAAAGCAAACCAAGACTCCGACGTTCAGTTGACATTGGTCGTTACCTCAATAGAAAATTCCGCTAGGGTGTTACAGCAGGGGAGCAAGTAACGATGAAGATTTGTGAAGAAGTAAAAACACCCAAAGATGCAATGTATTATTATACTATGCTCCAAGTGTCACTTAAAGGATGATATTGGCCTAACAATAAATTTACGGATTTCCAAATATCGTAACGCAACTCTAATTTTTTGGGATCCATTCCTTTTGGTCTTCAGTTTTCATGGAATATGCTTAGTAGTGCAGGTGCAAATGATATTTTGGGAGCGATTTATCTTTATTCTTTAGCCGTACTGATTAAGATACGAGTTGCAAACTGAGTAAGAATAAAATTGGCATGCAGCAAAGCTTCAGTGGAAGAGGATGCTTGATGGAAGCTGCTGCATGAATCGGAAATCCCCATTGTACATTCGGTTTGATAGACGACCGTGTTTAGATGTCTGCCACGGAAGAGAACTACATCTGTCGCCAAACATTGCGCTTTCCGTATAAACAAAAAGACTTGTGGATGCGAATATAAATAATTCATCAAAATGACTGGAACATTCATCTTGTCCATACCACACTCCAGATTAGGAAATTGGAAGTGAACTCCTTTATCACGACCACGGGAGCATGGGTGACGCAAATGTATAAATCAGCACCTGGCTTATATTTTTTGCTAAAATGATCCCTGTTTGCTTCACTTAGCAGATTAACATGGAAATGGGTTGGCATCAAGCACTTGTAATGATCATAGCACTGAGTGTGGCCCATGATCTGGAGAAGCATTGGTGCAAAATGCTCGCATTTTGCCATTACATTTGAGTGGCTCTGCTGCGTGCGTAAGAAAAGTAAGGGAAAAATAGCCTGTAACTTTCTCCACCTTCTATTTTAAAAGCGAAGAGCATTGCAAAAATATAATGAAACGCCGTCTGAGGAAAGACATATTTGAACCTGAAATACTGCAGAGGCTTACAGATGTAACTCACAACCACATGGGGTGTTACACCTCCCACTCCGTCAAAAGAAACACGAACTATTGCAAATGAGATTTAAAATTAATGAGCAGGATAAATGTGCCTATTGTTAGCACTGTCTAAGGAAATTGAGTAAAGAATTAGGATGATAAAACCGAACATGCATTAAACCAAAGGTACGGTTCGGATGACAATGTCTATAATCGGGCATCATTTATAAAAAATCGGATGAAGCAATGGATGGATGCTGCGCATGTGAGTGATTTGAAACCTGCCAGGTTAAATATAGTACTCGTACAACTTGATGACAAATAAAAGAGCAAAAAGAGGCAAGGGGTTGGAAAAGGAAAAAACCAACATGTTTACGCTTCAATCGTCCATGTCAGTTTTATGCTGGAGAGCGCCGCGTGTTCGTTATTTTCTAGAGGCATTTCGAAGCCGATCAGTCGATGTGATGCATGGGGGCATGGACAAGAGCATCAGAAAGGGGAAAAGACGCATCTTTTGCACCACCACTGCATTCATCCACTGCGTTGTTGTGTCATGAACGCTGACATCGGGCCACACTTTCATATGACTTCTCAAATGAAGCGGTCGCGACTGCAGCGCTCGGATGTTACGTTGTCAAAACAATTGAGAGCATTCAACAAGCATCCTTGACTCAACGTCGCAGGCCTTGCACAAGCTGTTGGGCTGAATACGCGTCTTTTGACAAAGGCCCTATTGTAACTGGGCATGGGAAAAGGCCAGTCGATTGATTTATAGCATCGAGTCGAGATTCGAGCGAACAGCATCGGCGGTGGCAGTAGTGACAATACAAGGTTCCGTGACAGGCTTGTGATGCGCAGAACACTGCTGATGCCATTAAAGCTGGTCGTGTATTTTTAAATAATTGCTTTTGCATGTGTCCAACGGAGGCTCAGACTCCAACGTGATGGACGAGGATAATGTCGACCATTTTTTCAACGTTTCTGTAAAATGGGGATGAAATGCCTTTGATTTTGGAGCAAGTCGTAGCAGCGTGCTATTAGAGGATGCTGATATCACGGTGCAAATCTCGTCACTATCCTGCACCATATTAGGGGTCACGCCCAACCTCAGGCCGTGAATTAATGTGATTCTGGGTTTGATGCATTTCGCGTTGATTCTGCCCACCACAGACTCCAGCATCAGCTATTGTGGTAAAGACAGGAACGACAAGAACATACTTTGATATTGCAGAAGCTCTGGTAGTCATGGTGTTGCAAGTTCTTAGCTTCTTGCTTGCGTGTGCAAAGACACCAATCTAACTGACAGGCTGGCTACGGCCCCAACAACCTCCACAAACAAAGCATCCACTTGGCCACCGATTCCTCTGCTTAGTGCGCTAACAACCTCATAATTTGCTTTGCCTCCTACACGACACCGTTCGCTGCCCCAAGCACAAACAGCCGACGCATGACTGGAGGCTGATGTATTACGTCTCCGAATGTTTTCACCCCTTCACAAATCATCAGCTGTACTTTCCCACCTGCATTAGCATCATAGCAAAACATTTAATTGATGTATTGATCAATAGACATCGAACGTCTAGGCCTCGGCTTGCTTGATCCTGACAGCCCTTCCAGGCTGTTGAGGGGATGGACATGGTTTACCATTGTATTCGACTGTGACATGCAGGGGGTATGCGATTTCGAGTCCTACAGCTCCCATGCAGCTCATCTAGCACTGTTATTGTGAACGCATTTTTGTTGTGCGATATCTCTGTCCATACATCTGCAACCACGTCACTGACTTTCAGCAACTCGCAAAAAGCCGTGATTAGGGATCCAATCGAGACCGGTGTAATGCTCCGTATGTTGGAGGTGAAATCGGCTCCGTCTCCTCTTTTGCATAGTTCTTTGTACTTCGGATCGTACAGAGATACAAAAGGCAAGCAATGTGTCATTTTCATCATAATCATTGTTTATTTTTGTCAAATCTGACGATATCTTGCCAAAGAGATGCCTTGACTTGATCTCTGTAGTTAAATGCATTGCCTTTACCCTCTCAATTTCCCTACTTCCAGTGCAATCCAGGCTGCGGAACTTACTGCTTGGAAGCGACTGCTCTATCCTCAACGCTGCCTTCCACCATTACTGCTAGAAAGAAAAAGTGAACAGATCCTTACCAGATGGGTGAAGTGGTCGCCAGCTTTAGTGAATATTTGTTTCATTTCCCGAAAAGGTGAGTTAGTTAGCAGTAAAATGCTTTGCTTATAATCAAAGGCTTAAACAATTTGTGGTGGTGTTGAGTCATTTAGAAGGCATCACGTTTGAGAAGGCCTCTGTTTTGAATAACAAAGAATTGCCTATCCCGTTTGGCTGGTGCTAATAAAGATTACTGTGTCAGGCGGGATTAAAAGCGGTGTCTAACGTGAGTGATGGTGGGACGACTGGTTCACCCCTACATCGGAATTGGGGAGCTGTCATGGTAGACACTGGACATATGGGTGCAACCCAGATGCCATAGATCATCGGATGCCAGGCAGCAGTAGTAGCAGACAACGAGCTATTTTACACTTCTATATGCGTTGTAAGAAGATGCTATGTGTAAGGTAGTTTGCTAACTGATCGACTGGTTGAAAGAGTAATCTGCAGAGAACTTGAGGAATGACTTGCCTAGCCGCATTTATGAGACTAATGAACATTTCATAATGGGTTATTCTCAAACCGTACCCTCACAGATCACCTCACAGGTCTGAAATACACAAGAAAATACTTCGGTCTCCCAACTGTAAGCGGACTATTTTGACCATCGAACAACGATATCCTTGAAAAGGCGTGGCTAGTCGACATGTGGAAGGAGAAGTCTCTAAGTTGAGCAGTGGTNGATATCCTTGAAAAGGCGTGGCTAGTCGACATGTGGAAGGAGAAGTCTCTAAGTTGAGCAGTGGTCACTGGGACGAGATCAAGCCAGTCGGGTGTAGCCTCATTTTTGCGGGAGTGATCATGGGACATGTCCTCGATCTTATGGTTGCCCAAGTACTCACTCTTGCATTTAGCCAGAATGATGACTGAAGTGGATATTCTTCACGATTAATTGAATCTGCAACACGAAGTGAATGAAGCAAAAAAGTGGTCCGGCTCTTGTCTTATTAATGCGCCATTCTAAATGATTTGACGCTAAAATAGGAACACTGTTAAATCTTGCTTTTCAGTTGTGTAAATTTTATCCCATTGCGGCGGCTTTTGGTGTAGGCTGAAAATTGTCACCTCTGGAATGGAACGTTTGGAACATGGTCTTGATGCTTTGAAGCTCTCTTCGAAGTTGACCATGGTGTAAACGTGCTATATTCGTTACGTCACTTATGAGGGAACCATTTCAAAACAAGATCAATTCATCCAGCTCAATTCACCTCTTAAAGCCAAGCGGATTATTTGGTGCTTTAACGGTGTTTTAAGTCGTTTTTGCTTGGTTGAGGAAGACGGATCTGTGATTATCCCTGGTTCCACAAAATATGCTCTAAGGGCAATCTTTCTTTGCCTGATAAAAATTCAAAACCAAGGCGCCCTGCCCCATCAACCATCCATCCATCGATCCATCTGCCCATCCGTTTCTTGCCTGTCACACGTTTATCGGCCTATTCACTTTTCCCAGTCTTATTTACCTCGTTCCTGTTTTACTTAGCCGTTTTTCTTCTACACGTGTGCAATCCTATAGATTGTTCAAGTCCATGGTGTCGTATTCGTAGTTTGCGACAGAAGCGATCAAATATTTTCCTCGATGTTTTCCAGATTAGCCGTTTGCTGATTCCGACCTTTCATTTGTAGCCTTAACTGTTGCAAAAGCAAACCTGTAGGATGGCTGCCCCCTGTGAATGCCATGTCGCTTTTTCAGATCCATCCGTCTTCTCCACTCACTCGGCTTCAGTGGCTGTTTGTAAGTCCAATTTTCCCTTTGCCCTTTTCAGTGACCACCATCGCAACTGTACTCTCCGGGTGTTGCATTCACGGAATGGTGAACAGGACGGTGGGAGTGAAGGGGTGAGGACCCACCACCTCAGCCTGATTTTGACCCATTTTCTCCTGGTACATTTTTTGTGTATCCTGTGGTTTTGGTCATCATTCGAAGGCTCTGTGCGCTTCCATATCTGTGTGTATGTGGTCTGGCAATTTAGTATTTGCCTAAAAATACTTATTCCACATGGGTTTAGCCTCTCCGGTATCTATCGTATGCCTGGCAGTACTTGTTCGTCCAGTCGAATGCCCTGCCATGGAACGATGTCAGCTTCCTCAGCCAGCAACTCGCGAAGCTCTTTTCCCTCACTATCGATAATGCAAGCAAGCTATGCGCACACGTCATCCCCTGTCCCTAAGTGTGGCTACGGCCTCAGGGAGAGCCTTGTTAAAAGAGGTGCCTTGGGCACCAAGCATCACGACTCACGCCAGCTCTGGACACAATAAATTTCATTGTCTAGCTTTCTTAGCCTCCACAATTCTTCAGTGACTCTCCCCTTTTACTACCGTCTTCTACTGACCGTGATTGTGTAGACGGAAATACGACCCCAATCTCGTAACAAAGGACGAGGAAAGTCGCAATTTTTATTAATCAAACTGCGTGAATGTCCCATTGGACTATCTGGGGCAAGCAAAACAAATGGGTCGGCTGGGGGCAAACAGTATGCATGAGAGGATGGCTCACTTGATTTTAGGGTGTAGCTTGAAGGGGTGCAATCCTGAGATGCCGGGGCCAACTGTCCGTAAGGCATGGAGTGACGCGGGTGCACACGGGGCTCCTGGCGGTTCTCGCTCGTGGACTTTACCAGATGAATGGGAAAGTTGGTTTCTTTGGCGGGGATAATCACTCCAGTATTCTGGACGCACACGGGATTGTTTACAAGTGTCACTGTCGGAAGTCAGGACAGTTGAAGGCCTTGAAGCGAATTATGCTTGAGCATTCTGACCAGGGTATCCCTTCGGCTGCTCTCAGGGAAGTGGGATGGGAAGGCAATTTTTTTTAAACGATCTGTGGCCTTGATCAACGACAGAAGCAATTAAGTCTAGACTGTTTCAACCAAGGATCCGTCTCGTGTTATGCGCGGCACATTACGTTTTGCCCAAAATGAATCGGATTTGCAGTGTCACAATGTTGACAAATCTCACCGCGTCTGCTATGCGTACGGTTAGGCCTTAACAATCCCCAAGCTTAGAAAAACGGGGGAGAGGCAGTTTGAAGGAATAGCTAAACCAAAATAGTACAGTCTAATCTGGGCAGTGATGATTTAAAAGTCTGGCGGATTCTTGCCTTGCTTTTTTCCAAGTCTTACACAATACTTATAACATGAGTCAGCATGATGAAATGCATACTAAGGGGAAGAAACTTGGGCGAAGAGAAGTTGTGGACCAGCCCTCACTCAAGAACCTTTCCTCCCCACTTGATAACATCCCGAGAAATCTAAAGCATCGTCCACTTCCTTTTCGTAATTTTAGAGGGGATATATTACTCCTTTCTAGCATGGCCGATTTTGAAGCATGAACTGACACCACAATAAAGCATTCCAAGCATAATTCTACTCACCGCCTTAAGCTGGCCCGACATTCGATCGTGGCAGTTGCAAACAGTCCCGTATCTGTCCAGAACGGTAGATTAGATGCTTTTGCTGAACCGACAACTTTTCTGAGTAAGGAAAATCCGGAAGAGCGCAGTGCGAAATCACGCCAAGTACCCGGAACGGAGTTCGAGTCAACATGAGTTATGATTGGTCAGTCAGAAATCGGCCCCTCCTTTCAAACATTATTAACCTCAAGAGATTTGCTCAATTGCGTGACGGGTAGAGGTGAGATAAATGAAATTGTTTGCAAGAGTAAATCGTGGCACCATCCTCGCTCGTATCCTTTTTCCCCGACCACCTTGCAAATGAATAGACCGATTAAGTTGGGACAAGGACATTACTTGAGCCACTAATAAAAACATAATTAAGGGAACAAGCATATAAGACTAAGCATACCTCAGCCCATCCGGCGTAGCGCCCAGCTCCCGGCTCGAATTGATATTCCCGCCTCCCACCAAAGAGACAATTTATAACAGCATAATTATTTCATAATTTTCAAAATAAGTAAATCTNGCGCAGTGCGAAATCACGCCAAGTACCCGGAACGGAGTTCGAGTCAACATGAGTTATGATTGGTCAGTCAGAAATCGGCCCCTCCTTTCAAACATTATTAACCTCAAGAGATTTGCTCAATTGCGTGACGGGTAGAGGTGAGATAAATGAAATTGTTTGCAAGAGTAAATCGTGGCACCATCCTCGCTCGTATCCTTTTTCCCCGACCACCTTGCAAATGAATAGACCGATTAAGTTGGGACAAGGACATTACTTGAGCCACTAATAAAAACATAATTAAGGGAACAAGCATATAAGACTAAGCATACCTCAGCCCATCCGGCGTAGCGCCCAGCTCCCGGCTCGAATTGATATTCCCGCCTCCCACCAAAGAGACAATTTATAACAGCATAATTATTTCATAATTTTCAAAATAAGTAAATCTTCTGTAGCCAGTTTGCCAGTAGTTAAACACCTTTTCGTTCGGATTGATTTCACCATTTACTTAACATCAGCATTATTGTACGAAAATCAATGTTTATGTTTTGCATGGTCAAATAGATACTCTGTTGAAATTATTTATCAAAGTAAACATCAGATTCAGGAAACAAGATTTTGACCTGACATTGAGTTGGGTTCTTCGAATATGGAGACATAAGTTTCTATTACTTCGTCAGATTCTGACGATCAGCCAACGCTAGCAGCCCCTACTTGGCCTCATTTAACAAACTTTAGTAATTGGTTTGCTCTTTAAAGCTAAGCATGTACTTATGTTATAATTTAATCACTGTAGCGTCCCGAGGCTCCCCTTAAGGTAAAAGAAGGCGCAGTACTAGGGCAGAATATATATATTCCGGGAACAGAGGGCTTGGGGGCTGTTGGCACGGCCCGGAGGCCGACCAACCGGCTAGAACAAGATGGCCACCCAAGTGACCTAAACCGGTAGTTCGAACAAGCAAAGCATTACAATCACAATTTTGTTATCTAAGAGGGACCTTGTAGTTTACTGTCGGCAAACAAATTCGACCCTGGTTGTGGATGAGCAAACTGGATCTCCGGACTTGGTGTAGTGTTCACGGTTTTGCTACTATACAACATTTGTGATTGTAATAGCGATGTCTATGTAGCGTCTCGAGACTCCCTTTAAGGTTAAAAAAGGCATGGTACTGGGGCAGAATATATGTTCTGAAAGCAGAGGGCCTGGGGGCTGTTGGCACGGCCCAAAGGCCGGCCAACCGGCTAGTACAATATGACTACCTAAGTGACCGAAACCGGCAGTTCGAACAAACAAGGTATTACACACCTATCCTACCGTTCTAGGCATGTACGATGTGGCTCGCAAATGTCTCGATCGGAAGTCAGGACAGTTAAAGGTCTTAATGCAAATTAAACTTGGGCATTCCCTCTGAAGTCCCCCTTTGACTGCTCCCAGGGGAATTGCGCTTCTAAAGGAACTGGAATGCCTCAACATTGTGGAGTAAATCCTGAACTTTGATGACCTCAACTAGCATAGAACATGTTTTTCTAGGTGACTGCCACCTGTATCAAGTTTTTGGACATTCACTTGTGGATTCCAGGCAGTATTTGGAATCCTAATTATAAGAACACTGGAGTGTCAAATTTGCCTATTTTCATCTGGGTGATCATGCACCAAATGTTACAAGCTCTTCGGTATTGCCACTTGAGGCGCATTATCTACCGTGATTTAAAATCCCAAAATGTGTCAGTCGAGGTTGCTAGAAGTGTTGTCAAGTAGGCTGATTTTGGCTTGCCTAAGTCTTTCGGTTACTCGCTTCTCACTTTGACTCACGGGGTAGTTCCTACTTTCCTCGTAACTCTTTAAGGGATTTATCTGAGTGGTATCAAAATTATGTAGATCGTCACTCTGTTGTATCGCTCCCCTGAGATTCTGCTAGGCAAAGCTGTCGATTGCTGTGGCGTCGATGTGTGGTCTATGGGCTGCATTTTCGTTGAAATGACCATGGGGCATCCACTATTTCGCGGTGATTTCGAGATTGATAAAGACTTGTACATATTCCGAATCAAGAGGCTAACGCTAAAGAAAACTTGGCTGGGCGTTACAAAGTTGCCTTATTAAAACCCTGGATGGGTTCCGTCTTGGCACGCCGATAGGATCTGCCCTCAAGAAAAGATGTTGCGTGAACCTGATGCAAGGTGTCCTGATTTGTTAACTGTGAGTAGCCATCGCGTTCCACCCTTCTTCTCCTCATTTCTTGTTGTCACCGCTATCCCCTTAAGTCCATTGCTGTTTTCAGAAATCGATGCAACTCACCGACGAATCAATTTTTGATGTATTGTTTGCATTGTCTTATCTTTCTTAAAAGGAAGTGTAGTTGGCATGTAATCACTAACACACCTCTTCGCATAAATGCACAGCAGACTCTTTTGCATCCTTACTTTGCCAAACTTGACAATAGGTCGCTGCCTACCATCGGTGAGGAGTACGCTGGCCGTCTGAATGGCAGAATTCCGCCGGATTTTGCTGGACTATTTAGTGCCTTGATCAACATTATTTAGAGTGACCTGGAAGGAGTGGATGAGGACTAGAAGAAAGAAGCGGATGACATCTCGAATAAAATGGTAGCTTCAGCTTCCTTCTTTTGGTGAAAAATTTATCCAGCTCTAACAGGATGTCTTCCTGCTGGCTAATTAAGCTGAGAGTGATGTCTTCTAAGCTGTTACTGGGTGCATCGACTTATCAGGTGTCAGCGGCTCCTGACAAGTTTATAAAGGGGAAATTGGAGAAGTCGAAAACAGAGAAGCCTATGACCGAAAACCATAATGTTAACAGGTCTACAGCCAGGTGTTTCATCATCATAATCATCACCAATCTCCCCGCACACTCCTCTCCATCCTTTCATTATGTTAACTATTTGCTAGCTCCTGGTACCGTCACTATTACTGCCGTGCTTATTGTTCAACAATAAGGGATTGCCCTATACTAAACATTAGGTGTTGGAGTTAGTGGGAAGGGAAGGTATGCAGTGCCCTGTGCCATTGACCAGCGATAGGGTCAGTGGTCTTGAACAAGTTAGGGTGTTTGATACAGCTGATTCGACTGTCATTTCTGGGGTAAAAACATAGGTTCGTATTTGCCCCCCATCTATAGCGCTCTGTACTGCATTTTGCACAAAATGAAGCAGGTTCGGGGTACAGCTGCCTTGTTACTTATCCTCGCATCTGCTATGTGTTTGATCAGGCCTTCGCAGCCCTCAGGTTAGAAAAAATTTGAAAGAAACAGTTTATCAACGTCAGCATTGCATTTTCACTTTGCTTTTTTCTGAGATTTCCACTCTACTACTACTAGATTTGGCAAGTTGAAATGCGGTCAAACAAGGGAGAAGGTTAGTAGGGGAACAGTCGCGTGCTAGCTTACACCCAGAGGCACTGTTATTTGCACATGAGGGCGTGCCACGAAACCCAGTGCGTTGTCTGTATCTTCGTCGTAATTGTGGAAAAGAAGGTATGCCTCCCTCTCTTGGTAGCCAGTGCTGAAAGGGTGGGGATACTTAAACAAATCATGTTAGCCTTAGCTGCTCAGCTTGACTGTGAGAATTGGTGCAGCTACAATTACACAGAACACATTATGAAATTGTTACGTCCTATTACATTCGGCAAAATGTGCGCATACCTGTAGCTTAAGTGATAAGCAGACGCAACAGAAGGTTCCAAAATGTCCTATTTGATAGGTAGATGATAGACGATAGCTAGATAGAGAGATAGACAGATGCGGAAGACCTTGACAAAAAGTAGCTTGCTGCACTTGCATAAGCCTTTGGAAGTAGGCAGTTACAGGTGTGAAATCATCTAAAGAAAGGCGCGGAAAATTCGCTGCTACTCAAAATACAAAGTTGGTAATAGTCCCAATTTCTCTTTAAGATCAATGTGGCATACAAATGACGAGCTTGGAGGAAATCATGGTATTTTAAAACCCACAGATCAAGACATGCACTTTGATTCTCACCCTCACTACCGCATGCTTGAGGTGACCTTAGTGCACTTCAAATTATGAGGCACTATGCTACTCATTATGAGCGACATTAGTAGCGGGTTGAAGTTAACGATTCACCTCGCCATCGTCCGCGTGAAATTTTCAGTTGAATGGGGAGATGCTAGTCGGTTCAGTGCAGATATCAGGGGTTGAGTGAGGTGGCTAGCGATGTGTTAGACCGGCTAGTATTACGTCAAGCCTTGGAAAGTTTGGCTGCGGTTGACGCTGTGACTTTGATCCAGCTGTCCACTAAGAGATGTAGAGTTGTACGGGCCATGACAAACTACTACCCCACTCCCCTACCGGCTGTTGTGCCCTCCTAATTGACAGTTTGTGAACCTTTACTAACAAGTGCTTTTGCGTTCCTTTGGGATATTAGGAAGTTAATTTTCCATTTCTGGCTTGTGGATTCCTTAAAGTAAGCAAAGAATCCTCTACCTAGTCCTTTACTTTGTCATCTCCAATCGTTCTCTCACCTTTCCCTGTTTGCTTTTATGCTTAACATGAGAGCCCGAATGGCGTGCGAAAAGACGCCATTACGGCCGTATGGTTTATGCTTAACCAGCTTCACTTCCCCCTCTTTACCTGATATAAGATAGCTTTAAATGACGTTGCTGCAACCTCCTCAGAACTTGCCTCCTGGTCACACTGAGCCTACCATTTCCGACTTCCCTGACTTGCGTTTCATATGGACATAGATCTACTGCATTTACTTATCACCAAATAAAATTTTGAGTAGAATATTTAAGAGGAGAGAAGGTGACTTCCTCGACTTGGCTAATTGCCTTTCACTTACAATAACTTTATAAGACACCACCTTTTTACATGACCACCTCGAACATGACTCATATAAAGCACTTCGTTTTGCAACCAGTCACGCAAACCTTCCAATAGTGCAATTCAAAGGAGCCATTAATGTGGTCCTTCTGTCTGCAGCCATGCTTATTCAGCAGTAATTGACAAGGCTCCGGTGCGTTTCAGACGAAAATGATACTTTGTCAAAACTAGCATGTTTACTTGGGTTTTAAAGGGAGACGAAACGTGGAGACCACTAGTGCATTTAAATATGCAGGTTATTCGATTATCTATTTGTCTTTGGCATAAGGAGTTTAATATTGGTTTAAAGTGCAGGAATCTCTGTAAACTGCGGTGACATAAATTGACAGGTTCCACTGCAAAGTAATGCAAAACTTGAGTTAACGATTGCGTTTTTCTTAATGGGCAGAATAGGCTTTACCGATTCCACATATGAGTTCTGAGATCAATAGGTGTAAAGACCGAAAATTGAGTTAGAACAAGAGAGATTCTGCGCTTCATTCATTTGCCATCTCGATGCAATTTTGACCGGCATTAGGCCATGTTTGCTGATGTGCTTCGACGTACGTTCAAAGCAGTACTTCTGCAAAACAATAATTAAGGTTAGCAAGCTGTGAATTGAGTATTGCTTTAGTTGAGAAGCTGAGCTAGGACCACTTCGGCATTGCACACCATTTTCTCGTCATATTTACATAGAATTCATCAGCATCAAATCCTAACTGCTGGTATTTCACAGTTCGCTTTCAAGGCAATTCTCTTAAACAGCAATGATAAATCGAGCATGCCGTCTTTGCGATGAGCACTGCTTTGACAGAAAGTATATAGTGTAACAAAAAGGCCAGTGCGTCGCACATGCTTGACGTTTCACTTCATAACTGACCATTGTAGACCATGGTTGGTGGGCTTCTTTGATAAACACGTCGAAAAGCTCTTTTATGAAATGATCATTTTAACACATTAATTGTGTTTTATCTCACAGATAAAGTTCTGTGTAATAAAGTACTGTCCAGAGGCTGCCCACACACCCGATTCGAAATCAGTAATAGTGGATAGATTCTCTTCAGTGGTAAGGTTCATTAGTGAGTAGAATAGAGAACTACAAGCGGATGAGGTGGAGACGATACCACCTCTACCGCATCTTCGTCACCATGTTTTCGCGTTACTAATAGTGATCATCTGACCATCAGGCACTTTGCATAGAGCTTCAAAGTGAATTTGTACCTTGGCGCAATCATTTCCTGGCCAAAATCAAATGCTGCACAGCGAAGATTTCCCTCTACGGGCTATTTCTCATTCTGCAGTAGCGATGAATTTGCACCCACGCTCAGTCATAATCCTGACATGATGGTGTATCAAACCTCGGCCCAATTGATCGGATCGTAGAGTAGTGTGAGGAAGTGCATGTTTTTCGTAGCTAGGGTCAGTTTGTGTCGCACAGTCAGCGGAGTATGATGAGACTCCAGTGTTACGACCCAAGGCATACAACAAGAGTGCTGCCCTGATGGCCGCGAGCACCGATAGTGGTGGAATCTCAAGCATGACCTGACCCATCTTTCCATNTACAATCATTTCCTGGCCAAAATCAAATGCTGCACAGCGAAGATTTCCCTCTACGGGCTATTTCTCATTCTGCAGTAGCGATGAATTTGCACCCACGCTCAGTCATAATCCTGACATGATGGTGTATCAAACCTCGGCCCAATTGATCGGATCGTAGAGTAGTGTGAGGAAGTGCATGTTTTTCGTAGCTAGGGTCAGTTTGTGTCGCACAGTCAGCGGAGTATGATGAGACTCCAGTGTTACGACCCAAGGCATACAACAAGAGTGCTGCCCTGATGGCCGCGAGCACCGATAGTGGTGGAATCTCAAGCATGACCTGACCCATCTTTCCATGACTGGTTTTGGGCTTGAACGGAGCCTTGTTAAAAAGCACTAGGAGCTCCTTAGGCGACATACACAGTTCGCTGTAGTAGGTGTGATGGTGGACCTCCAGACATGGCCCATGGTGGGGAGAATACGGTGCAAGGCGCATCATCAACAGCGGAGGCAGACTTGCACTAGTCAGACGCGGTATCGGTCACTGCATCCGCATTGTATTCTTCCGCCTTCAAGAAATTGGTGGTTGATGTGATTGCATGCCTACAGGAGCGCAATTTAGCAATTGTTGCCATTGCTGACAAGGTGTCCAATTTGACACTTCAAAAGTGAATGAACGAATGAATGAATGGATGATTGCATCGGCTGAAATTGATGGAATTGATGAAAATACACTATGAGGAGGATGCCACTTGGTTCATAGTTGACGGAGGGTTTTGCGCATTAGAGTTTCTCGATTCCTCACTGTAATATCTAGTTTTTCCTCCAACCACATGCATGGAGTCGAGAGATTTTAAGGCGCTTCTTTGCGCGCGCTTGAAAGCGCATTAACCATCTGAGACTTTTCGTTTTCCTTCTGCTTTTATCTTCGTTTCTTCCGCCTCCAACTTTCTTCCGTTTTTTGCCATCACTACCGACTTCGCCTTCGCCCCCGCCTCCACCTCCATACTCTTCTCCACATTCACCAAACCTTCTTCACCTTTCTCTCCATTCCTTCTGTCCTTTTTCTTCTCCATCTCCTCCGTCTTCGCCACTGCCTCTGCCTCCACTCTCGCTTTATCCTCCACCTTGTCCTTTGTTGGTAGCAAGCTCCATTCATCCTTCTTCTCCTTCCCACTTTCTCCCTCCTTCTCTTCCTGATCTTCCTCCTTCTGCTCATTTTTTATCTTATTTTTGTTCCATGTTATGCTATCACCTTCAGTAGTGCTGAGTTCCACCTCCTCTCCGCTGTTTGCCTCCCTTGCACCTCCTCTCCACTGTTTGCCTCCCTTGGTTTCCATTCACCCAGTCTGCTTTCACCCTCAAACAAGCACACTCCAATAAAGTACTTGCATTTGGGTGTTTCAAATGCGCGTCTACATAAGTGTTCGCCTTCTACATAAGACCAATTGTCCGTAAGCCAGAAGGAGCTGGAGGCTGTATCAGAGCTCCTCTCAACTAATTGCGTCTCGTTTCTTAAACTAGGATGCCACTCGGAAGTATAAACATAAACGTCCTCAAAATACTCGGCTATCTGAACAGGATATGTACCTGGCGGTGGGAAAACTAAAACAAACAAGAGCACCACAGGACATTCGCAGCCTCTTCATCTTAATGTATAAAAAGGCACACTACAAGGTGACAACATACGACACTGAAATGATGTACGTTCACGGGTTACTCGTTCTTACCAAAAGGAGGTACTGAAACCAAAAGGGAGGGATTGGAGTCCCCTTCAACGATGCGACTGCTCACGACTTGGTGATAGTCATCATTCGAATTAAGGGTATCCAAATTCCGAACAGGTTGGGACACCACTACAACATGTGCAAAAGCTCGTCTTGTGGTTCGTGCTCTCACACTTCTGTCACCACACCAACGCCACCCTTCTCAATCCACGCAATCCATGAAATATGATAATCCGTTAGCTTATCATTCCAGTGCTTTAGCAAATGAAGTAAGCGAAGTAAAATTGCCATAAAACATTGCATAAATGGTACGCATTGCAGAGATAAAAATGAGAATAAGGAAGGCAAGACCACACTTACGGATCTGCTCAGCTCCTTCTGTGTAACAAAAGGGGCCAGTAAACTGAATAGGTCCATCATTTTCTTCTTCTTCGTCTTCCCGTTCTCCCTCCTCTTCTGTGTAACAAATACCCTTAATGTCTACAATGAAAAGCGGTTTCCTTGTCGCATATCACTCCGTTCATCAGTCTGCTTTCCTGGCCAATGTCAGACTCTACTTGGTTAATCAGGTGAGATCTACCTGCCGCAGAACTGGCAACATGTCGTCAATTCGTGACAAGCCTCACTTTTACACATCTTCTCCAAACGCGTCTACATCCACACTGCCGGTGGGACGTTTCTTGTGAAGTGATCACCTTATCATGGAATAATTTCTTACTGTTTACCGTGTCCAATTTGCAGAAGAACAGCAATGCAAGTGAAGAGTCACACACGTATTTATTTCTTGGGAGTAGCCCAAGCTTAATGGAAAACACCTGCCTCGCCTCCGTCATCTACTTCCCTTCCTCTGTGCACACCACACGAAAGTGTGAGTCATTTATTCTCATCATTAAGGTGAAAAGTGTTGTCACTTTCTCGTCCACACGAAAGAGACACTATCAAGGTCCCCATTTAATAGTCCCCACATTGAACACATTGCAATTGCGAATAAAGCCAGCGCCTGACAACAAGGTGGCAAACCATCTACACGACTTCTAATCTATCAGACAAACTCATTCGCTTGCCCACTCCTAATGTGCATTCACCAAAGCTACTTGAGACACTGCANTCAACTAATTGCGTCTCGTTTCTTAAACTAGGATGCCACTCGGAAGTATAAACATAAACGTCCTCAAAATACTCGGCTATCTGAACAGGATATGTACCTGGCGGTGGGAAAACTAAAACAAACAAGAGCACCACAGGACATTCGCAGCCTCTTCATCTTAATGTATAAAAAGGCACACTACAAGGTGACAACATACGACACTGAAATGATGTACGTTCACGGGTTACTCGTTCTTACCAAAAGGAGGTACTGAAACCAAAAGGGAGGGATTGGAGTCCCCTTCAACGATGCGACTGCTCACGACTAGGTGACAGTCATCATTCGAATTAAGGGTATCCAAAGGCCAAACAGGTTGGGACATCACTACAACATGTGCAAAAGCTCGTCTTGTGGTTCGTGCTCTCACACTTCTGTCACCACACCAACGCCACCCTACTCAATCCACGTACTCCATGAAATATGATAATCTGTTTGCTTATCATTTCAGTGCTTTAGCAAATGCAGTAAGCGAAGTAAAAGTACCATCAAATATTGCATAAATGGTGCGCAGTGCAGAGATAAAAATGAGAGCATATAAGGCAAGGCCACACTTACGGAACTGCCCAGCTCCTGCTGTGCAACTAAAGGGCCAGTAAACTGAATGGGTTCATCATTCTCTCCATCTCCGTCTTCCCCTTCTCCCTCCCCTTCTGCGTAACAAATATCCTTAATGTCTACAATGAAAAGCGGTTTCCTTGTCGCACATCACCCCGTTCATCAGTCTGCTTTCCTGGCCAATGTCAGCCTCTACTTGGTTAATCAGGTGAGATCTACCTGCCGCAGAACTGGCTACATGTCGCCGATTCGTAACAGGCCTCTCCAAACGCGTCTACATCCACACTGCTGGTGGGACGTTTCTTGTGAAGTGATCACCTTATCATGGAACAATTTCTTACTGTTTACCGTGTCCAATTTGCAGAAGAACAGCGATGCAAGTGAAGAGTCACGCACGTATTTATTTCTATGGGGTAGCCTGAGCGCAATGGGAAACACCTGCGTCGCCTGCGTCATCTGCTTCCCTTCTCCTGTGCATACCACACGAAAGCGTGAGTCATTCGCTCTCCTCATTAAGGTGACAAGTGTTGTCACTTTCTAATCCATACGGAAGAGACACTATCAAGGTCCCCATTTGGTATTCCTCACATTGAACACATTGCAATTGCGACTAAAGTCAGCGCCTGACAACAAGGTGGCAAACCACCTGCACGACTTCTAATCCGTCTGACGAACTCACTCGCATGCTCGCTCCTCATGTGCATTCACCAAAGCCACTTGAAACACCGCATAAAAGGCACTGTTTCCACGCCAAATATATGCTAATGATCAGATTAAGAGGTCCGTGCTAACTGTCTGTGGGCAAGCATTTAGGGTTTTACTTGACTTGAGCTATTAACTAGCTACCTCACACATTGGGTAATTTATAACAGAATTGTTAACAACTCACCCCTACAAAGGTTGAGTTCTGCTGAGTACGCTAACGATTCCCTACGTGGAGCCGGATGAAGGGTTAAAGAAGATGTTGTAGAAGTACGCAGAATTATCCAACAAATGAAATAAATGCTAATGATGATGATCCAAATGAAGAGGAGAGATAATCCGGGGTCCAAAGTAAGACGATGAATAGAGATAGTGGTACGTTCGATCAACTGCAAGATGTAGTTCATCACGACAGTCCAATTGTGCAGGTTATGAAAGCGAGTGGAGTCCTTGACCTTCAGTCAGTCATGTGGAAAAATCGATTAGAGTCTCGTGGCCTCTAGCCTGTCCACATCGCATCTCGCATTTTCGCCATCACAGTCAACAAAGCTAACACAGCATGCCAACCTCCGATGTTACACTTGCGACTGCCCTTCACACAGCGCAAAGATGGATTGGATAATATCCTGCATGGCAATTCATTGTATGACTGCTCAAAGGTGTTTGAGTTGGCCGAGCTGGTATTTCCCCTTAGAAGTTGGTGAGTCGGTGACTCTACCATCGAGTTTACCATTGGTATCGAAGTTGTGGTGGAGTGCCGAGTTGATAGATCTGTCTACACAAAACGTACTCATTTAGTGGGATGGCCAAAATAGGCTCATATTTATCACCCTTAGGTCTGTTCCGTAAGTCCGTTAGCATTCTACTTGTATCTAGGGCAAGGCAGGGCAGATAAAGTCAGATGAGATCAAATCAGATTAAGAAAGAACAGTGAGGAAGGGAACAAAGCAAAAGGGGGCTGGTTAGTCATAAAGTTCACAAAGGACATCAAATTGCATTCCTAGCTGACGCGATGTCATGGATTGAAAGGGACATCCTTCACAATGTTAGACATCTTGCGATCAATGTTTATGAGAGATGAAAAGTGCTCTCACGTCAGTGAATGAGGCGACCAGTGCACCGCAGCATTAAAAGCTAATACAGTTAAAAGTTTTGTCAGTGACAGAATAGAAATTAGTTTCCATGATAGTGAAACTCCACGCCATACCCCACGTTAGATAGCGAAGGCTCTTAACATGGTGGCAGTCGGGGTACGCTTGCTAGTATGTCACTCTTCACTTCATTTGCGGGCATGGGATGTAGTGACTTAAATGCATTTCCAAGCAAGCTGAGGAAACCAGTTAAAATGGACGTGAATTGCCATCCTCCCTCCTGCCCAATAAGGCCTTTGGCTTGCACATCCCATTCTACAGAACAAAGTGGGCTTAAAAGCATAGAGTTGTAGGACAAGGCGAAGGTGTGGACTAGCAGAAGGTTTAACTTCGCTGCATAGATGCGAAATTGGGGAAAATATGGATGCATTTGGTTTTGAGGGTGGCATGGGAGCATGCGTGTTGTTCCAGAAAAACAGGGAACGAATTCGGTAGCTGTGTGCAAGACATGGTTGATGGATTATTCCACGCAAAATACTAGCCACATCTTAATGCCAACAGTAATCACACTAAAGGCTCTGAAAAGGATCAACTTCATCTGCTTATATTTCTTTGTTCCACTCACAAATGAGCCTCACCATTGAAGACAATCTACTCGGTATTACTGATTTCGAATCGAGTCTGAGGCCAGCGTCTGAGCAGTCCTTTATCGCATATAATTTATCCAGTGAGGTAAAACGCCCTTAATGGGGCAAAATGATTATTGCTGCACAAAGGAGCTACCTGACATGTTTACCAAAGAAACTCACCAACCATGGCCTACACCGGCCAATTCCAAAGCATAGCTTCAGGCAAGTGCGGTGCAGCCTCTATAACTGCAAACGTGAGTCAAAGGCTTAGCAATTTTTGCTGCACTTCTCCATTACAAGACAGCGCTTTTGTGCAAAATCAGTAATCCACTAGGATTATTCTGCGGCACTATTAATTGTTCTCCAAACAAAATCATTCCCATGGGCCGAAGAACTACCAAGATGTGTCTTGTCTGCTTGTTACAATTGCTGTGAACTAGAGCAGAGGCCAATCGCTCACCAATTAACATGTCATGACGTGGAGTCATACAGGTTTTGCTTTGGAATTATGTTTCAATTTTCTGTAAATCGGTAAGTACGTTAAATTATTTATGCGGAAGTCGCTTTGAGGCAATTGTATTGATAGCATTTACTGTAGTTACGAAAGCGAAACAGAGAATTTTTTGTCTTTTAAGACAAATCTTACAAGCTGCAGGTGAAATAAATGTTATGGCGACCAAATTTCTTTTAGGATGGGTGAGATTTTATGACTGGTGCAGTAGGGGGTGGTTATAACAGCACTGGTTACAGTGTGATGGCTGATGCTGAGGCTGACGCCCGAGTGAGGAGTGTATGCACAGACTAAATGCTGATGGTTAGCTTTCGACGCAGGTTGTGGAGCGAAATCGGGCGCTCCACAACTACAATTTTGCCATTCGTGATTGCAATACTTTGTTTGTTTGAACTGCCGGTTTCGGTCACCTGGGGTGGCCATATTGTACTGAGCCGGTTGGTCGGCCTTTGGGCCGTGCCAACAGCCCCCAAGCCCTCTGTTTCCAGAATACATGTATTCTACTCTCAGTACTTTGCCTTCTTTTACCTTAGAGGGAGTCTCTGGACGCTACAGTGATGGCTTCCTGGCGATGCAAGTGGACCCACACCCTACCGTATGTCGATATACGCAACCAGCCTTAGTATTTTCCCTTCCCCCTCCCCCATCTAAAAAACATGCTCTAATTTTTTTTGCCCATGCACACAATAAGTCGCAAAAATCAAACAACAAAATTGGATATCCCTTGATCCAAATTTATATCCTACAAATTTCGATTGTACTTATCAATTTACGTCGCTAAGTGCTGCATTTAGATGTGGCAAGTTTGATGAGTTTATAGTGGCTAAAGCTTTGTAAAATATTGAGGAATAGTGCAACACCATTTTACAGCTGTTTTTAAATGTCTTACAATATGATTTAATATATTGATAAAATAGTGTGCAATACAGAGCGTCAGTTTTAACAGTCAACTTTAGCTTGCAAATTTTTTCGATTTTTATTATAAATTTGTAAAATTGTATTATTTAAACGTACGACTGACGGGGCACAAAAGCTGACCGGGTTGTACAAGTCGACCAATGGATTTGAAGCAAGCAGAAGGCGATTTGGAGGCCTTTTGTAGCAGTTTACTCTTTCACCACAGTCGATGTTAGCACATTGGTTGGTGTTACTGGAGCCTGACAGATTCCCTTGCCTCTCCCAGTGCTGAACTTTCCACTGTTCGGTCTGTTGGTCATTTCAGGAAGGCGGGGCTGTGGATGAGATGTAAGTGATGAAGTAATGCTTATGTGCTGCTCTACAAGTAGGGCGCCAAACTGTGGACAAGGGTGTCGGTCTGTATGCTTGAGCTCAACTCCCAGTTGGTGTTTGTGGACTCCGCCGTCATCGTAAGCGACGATGCGCACGCAATGCTCTTCGACAAGCTTCTTCACTGTCTCTCGGGCTATTGTTGCTCCCGTCTCGTTGATCACTGAACGCCCTGTCCCTCTTCCGCCACTGCAAACAACGCCGTCTCCCTTGGTCTCAGTTCCTTCCATGCCTACAAAGCGTACCACTACATCCTTGACCTGTATGTTCTAAGCGCCTTTCTCCATCCTATTCCGCAATCGAATGTTTATGTCTCATGCTCGGTGGGCATTCTCCGCAGTGCTTTCATCGTTTGGCAAGTGTAGCGTTGATTCTGGCTTTGGCTAAGTTTGTAAATTGGTGGAGAATATTTGTGCTCTGAGGATAATTGTCTTCTATAGTAGCATTTTGTTCCTTATCGCGGTGGGTGCGTCTTTATGACCGAACTCACGCTCACGTAGTTAGCTTTACCTTTCCTAAAAGTTGGAATTTATTGGTTTTTTCGCAAGTATTTCATCTATTAATCTAAGATGCTCCTTAATTCATTTGGAATTTTGCCAGGCTGCTTTGTTGGATCATTTAATTTCCGAAAGAAGCGTGCATTGAACATGATGTGCTGACTAGTTTTCACATGTTATCTTGTTCTATCCGTTCGTGAGTAATTTCTTTCGAGGAGGAATCAATGTTGTTTTGTTTTATCACTCCATTCCCTTTTCGTGAGGTGACTCTTGAAGGCATTTGCGACTTGAGCAGCGGTGATTTCTTCTGCATGAGGCCGAATAATGCACGGTATTTGGGCAGAGCAGGTTGTAGGCGTATTTGCTTGTACTATTCGGCTAATTTATTCTGGTTTTTTCCCTGACCGCCTTGAGTTCTTTTAAATGAAATGGAGGTTGGCAGAGCATTAGTAACGTAAGACTGCTGTTGCTGTCTTGATCTCGAATCTCTCCTTCCATTATCTCAGATTCTTCAGTGTAGGTCCATTTTCGGGTTGAATGTATTTCAACTGATGTGCTTTTTCAACCCATCGAGGTGTTTTTGCTCGCGTGTTTAATCCCGAAGCTGATTCTCCAGGCACCGAAGGGAGTAGCTTCGACTAAATGCCATGCGATTAAAGCAAGTCGAAATGTGCGTTTGAAGAAACGACTTAGAAGTGGTGCACCTGTTTCACCCAGGGGTAGGGGAGAGATGCGTGGAGATGCGTTGCAGCAGGGGACGTGAGGGGCAGTGACGTGGTGGACTTTACCTCGAGCCTAGAAGACCGAGCCAATGTCGCGAGTGGCACTCAGAGTCGTGCGTTCTCCGCCGTTCTTGACATGATCGACCTTGTCCCGACTCCAACTCTTGTTACAATTTAGATTCGCTTTACTTCCCCTCTTCCCTATTTCCTTTTCTTCTGTCAAAAACCAGCACCGGTTTCGTTGCTTAGGCTGGTATCATTAGTACTTTTAGGTATTCCGTTTTTCAAGCTTTTGCTAAACAGAGGCGGGTACGATTATCCGACGACAGCTCTTCAATCTTAGCAGTCATAACTCCTAAAGTAGGAATCTGAGGGGCTTCAACAGGCACTTATCACAGAAGGGAATGCTTGTTCTACGCCCTAGGCACATTATGAGAACTACTAATAGTTGAGTAATATGCAACGGTTATCTTCGTCACCATTGGTTCGCGCGTTCTGCGTTCGGGCAAGTAGCCGCGTCTGCACTTGGCCGTTCCTGTGACCGCATCGGTGAGGATATCGGGGATTCCATCAGTCTCGGCGGTGCCATGCATCACTTCTACAGCCTCTTCCGCCGAAGTTCGGCAAATCGTGGTATGTCAAAGTGTCTTGTCGCTTTTATCCCCTCGGACTAACGATTAGATCTTGAGGTGGACAGCACCACGCCACCTCCATATTACTGTTCCGATTCTTTGATATTTCTCGATGCATGCTCAGACTTTGGTAATACGTTGGTCGTTTGGCATGTAAATGCTGAAATGGGAAGCATGGTGCCTTAGATCGCGACACTCCCACTGTTATGCAGCGTTCGAACCTTTGTGGGTGTCGTCCTACAATATAGACTGATGTTTTGAAACTGCTTGCCTGTTGAAACGTGATGCCATCTTGAATGTACCATTTAGACAACATGATTCGTGTGGCTCTGCATTTTGGAATTTGATGGGAATTCACGCATTGGCGGTTTTCTGTTTTGAGGCAACTTTGGAGGACTTCCAAGTCTTCTTATGTTAGGACTTTTGAGCTTCTCATCATCCGCCTTATCCGGGATGCCTCCTAGTTTTTGCAGGTAGTTAATCTGCATTTCCATGACTATCTCAGTTCATTATATCATTTTACTGGAGGGAAGACGAAAACAGTGCATTAGGTGGTGTACAAGTTAGAAGTCCGGTCTCAGGGACTCATTCATTGCCTTTGCGGTGGCGCCTCAATGCCGGGCGCCCAGTTGGAGCCTAGGACCGGATTTGATTGTTCACAACGCTGAGTTTTTCCGAAAGTAGTCGAGCAGATATCTCAGATTTTCCGAAAGTAGTCGAGCAGATATCTCAGTCTGTGACCTGTTTCTAGATTGATGTTGGTAGCATACTTATGGAAAAGACGATGCGGTTGCAGATTGGGGAGATGGTTTGTGGTGTTCCGAGTGATCTCCCCAATCTGTTAGCTTCGAAAGCGCTGATGAAAGTGCTAGGCAAGTGTCTTTCGGTTGTCAGCATAACGCACTTTTATGCACTCATTCTGCAAGCCTTTGGGTCGAAAGCGCCAAAATCAGGTGTCGAATGTTGGATGGTCAATTAAAGCTGGTGGTGGTTTGCTTTCCTATGAGGACTGGGGACTCCAGCGGTACCCATTTTGATGAACACCATAGCAAACTGAAGAATCGAATCGAGGTCCTAATGGCGACTGTTGTCTGAGCATTCTGTAAGTCCCTTTATCGAAACATGGAGGAGTTTAGAGTGTTGACAAAATTTAAACGACACACTCGAGCGCATCAATGCTACCCTCTGGGGGTGGTTGAAATTTTTAACGTTGGAGGAAAGATGAGGCTGTACGTTTCAATGCGTTGCACGACTACATAGTGCCCTGACACGGTTCTTGTTGCAAAAAGTAAACAAGCATTTTGTGTGCTCTCTTCTTTCTCACATCCATCCAAGTAGACAC
>LWMK02000592.1:1478-42949 GCA_001693075.2 Taenia saginata
GCTTAGATGCAAGGCCCAGGTAAGCCAGAAGAACGTTCATGCTGCTCTCTTCTTGGCTTGGGTTCCGCAAATTCAATTCTATACCTGCAAACTTGCTTTAGCCTCCACAGCATGACTTAGATTATTTCTCGTTCGATCTGAGTGCGTTTGAGGGAAGGAAAAGAAATGATGTTAAGAGGCGAGACTATTACAAGTCTATGCAGCGAAAGAAGCCTGGACGATGGCATCTACTGTGTCCCCAAACCGTTGGGTACATGGAACTTGGTCCCGACTTTCTTCCTCGCACCTAGTCGTTCCTGAAATTCGTTCACGACACCTTTTCCTCCAGCAAAGAACCAAAGCCAATGCAGTTGTTCCACAAGCCGAATCAGGTGCAGATGACATCTGCAGAGCCCTCTTTAGAGCCGAAGCCCTCCTCATGGACGAATTCGACGACCTTCGCTCACAGCTCACTGATATCACCGGTGTCCAGGTAGAGGAATCTCGAGCACTGCTGATCAATTCCATGATCATGTTCTCTTTGCGTGTCACAAAACCTGGGCGAACAAAAGCCTTCAGGCATAGGAGGGACAACGATGATGTCAAAATCAGTTGAGAACCAGCCACATGCATACCGCCTCCTCTGGCAGAGGAATTAGACCGTCCAACTAAAGTTACTATGAGCGTCTGCGATCGCACTGGTAAAGGGAAGCGACAGTAGCCTGCGACTGCGCTTTAATTGCAGGAAGTCGAGTGGTAAGACTTGGAACGATACAAATCCATTAATCCTCCAACAGTTTATCGCTGCGATTCATGCAAAGGAGTACAGCTTTGCCGAGCGTAATTAACCGCAGAACGTACATATCGGTTTCCTCTCTTGGAGGGTAGTAGTGGGTCCACCATCTCCATACCCACTCTTCGGCCTGAAAACCTTGTCAGCATGCTTTGCAGGGGCGCAATTACTATGGAGTGAGGCTTCTTGAAACTACTGCGAGTGATGTATGCTTGACAGAATTCTGGAGTGGCTGTGCTAATGACGAAATGAATCCTTTGCTTCACGAACCTACCGTCTTCTCAACACCCACATGATTCAGTCGCTCACGCAACTTCTGAGGAAGAGCCTGTGTTACCCAGCTTGCTTGGCCTAAGTGCTCGGGTGATACAGTGTCTTCTTGGTACGATAAAACCTCATCGTCTAGGTGGGCTTTCTGCCACTCTTGCCCTATCCTTCTGACCGCCTTGCTGGACGAGCAGATTTGCGCTTTCACCAAAAGTTTGCACAAACATCACAATTTGTACTAAGGATCTGTCAGTAGAACATACCAACCACACGGGTCCTGCTACAGTTCATCCACCTCAACTCTGCTTTGCACCATTAGAGAAGCACAATGCTATCACCCGCCAGTCAGATTGGCTGGATTTTAGCTAAATGGGCGGCATACAGCCTCTCTTTGCATATCCACTTCTAGCGAAACCATTTGAGCGAGCATCCTCAAAGAAGGGTCTCCTCGCCGCAGAATGGTAAGAATGCTAACAAAAGGCGAAGAAGCATTGCAATCCGCTTACACTGGTAATTAATCCTAAATTTGGATTTCTCTTTTATACACTTTACAAAAACTACATTATCGACAATAAACAGCCGGACTTGAAACCACTAGAGTCCACGTGCACGCAAACCATTCCACCCGAGGAGGAAATATGCTGACGTCAGCGGGTTCCCAACAGTTGCTGTGTCCTCAGATTTGACTAACTCATTCAGCTGACTCTTGTGGGGTGTTGAGGATTGACAGTTGCCACTGCAGAGAAGTTGCCTACTGACCACAATCTCGCCGCTATTTCTTGCTAACTCCATCACTTCTCGCCGCTATTTCTTGCTAACTCCATCACTACATCACCCTGATAACGTTGTGGCTTAGAAGACTAAAACGAGTTAATTGTTTCGCTGGAATTCGTTTGCGCAGGTTGGTCACTATCCGTTTAGTAATTTTTCGGTGCAACTTTATAAAATCCCACGCAATCGTTGCATCATGATTAACTGGCTGCATCCCAACTGGAAATAAGAATAACCTGGCCTCTTCCATCTACCCTAAACCCCACTAAGGAAGTGGACCTACAGGTGTGCCTCTTTTGCCACCACCACCATCTCTACACCACTCCCAAAATGCGAGCGTTCATCAGACTCATCCACAAGCATAGCCATCGGCCTGACCTCGCCTACACCTCACCTCCTATCTTTCCCCTTTCTGCGTTTATTTTTAAGTTGGCATTGTCCTACTGGCGTGTCAGCGGAGTTGCTGTGGTGATTTAGGATGCTGTTTTGTGGTGGCGAGTGTAATGTGGGGTGTAGCGTTTTGCTGGTCTACTTTGGTGAAGAGAAAACGCAAGTGTAGCAGCAATGCTTTGTCTAGGAAGGTAGGAAGGCGACCATGGAGAGCAGCAGCGACTTGGACTTGAGACGCCACTGTTAAGGGTGATGGATTTGAGTCACCTTGCTGGTTACTGCCGTGAGCCGTCTGTTTCAGTTGCTGCATGAAATTCCTTCCTCCAGTTATCGGTAATATGAGTTAACTGTGAGTGGAGGTCACCTGATTTGTTCATTAGGACAGCTTTAGCTTCGAAATGGCTCTGTTGGTGCTGTCAGCTTCTAATTTGGGCCTTGAAACAACAGCATCATCTTTAGTGCTCTGCTGTGTGGAAATGTGTTTTTCGCGCAATTCAGGATCAACTTGTCGTTGCATGGGTAGGCAGCACCAGGTGCCACATCCTTAGCTAGTTCTGGCCTCATAATACAATTCACCGTGTAGGGTTCTTTCCCTCTGCAGACATCTAGCAACATTTCCCATCCACGCAAATATCCCCTCACTCTTTTGAAGATAAGCTTATAAAAGTAGAAAAAAATCCGATTTATATTGCAAAGGTTTGCGAAAGCATACGGGTACACACTTGATTCGTCTACATTCGGGACAAATAGTGAGCGGCATGAACATTCCTCCGGCTTCCCTGCACCTCGCATAATTGAATGGGAGATATATGGGAGCAGTGCAAAATTGCAACCAGTGCCACCAATCTTTGAGCACATATCATTGTTTTGGCACTCAACATAAATCCATGCGTCCTAGTCAAATTTTAGGGGACACAAATTCGATGAGTAAGAAGGGCAGGTCAAAGAGCACACATTCACGCACTC
The DNA here is from genome assembly GCA_001693075.2 of Taenia saginata. Lineage (NCBI taxonomy): Eukaryota > Metazoa > Platyhelminthes > Cestoda > Cyclophyllidea > Taeniidae > Taenia > Taenia saginata. The sequence continues at coordinate 4,645 of LWMK02000592.1, forward strand.
AATGCACTTTTAAGCTAATTCGACAACGAGCACTACGTGATTCCCAAAACACAGTTTTGCTGATCTTCAACAAAACCGGTACCCTTTTATTTCTCGAGAAGCCATTCATCATTGTTGATTAGAAACCTGAAGTTAGCTACGAGAGAGTGAAATACGAGTGTGCTTGCACCTGGAATACACATTGCTCTATAGGGTTGGTGAATTCAGGTACTACCTTTGAGAGGAGGCTGAGCTAAGTTCTGCACAGCGAGTCTTGCATCGGCGATTCGATAAGACGAAAAGTATTAGAAACAGGTTGAATTATTCGAACTTTGTTACAAATGCCACACAACTGAAAGCAATGCTAGAAATAACTTTGGACTCATTTCGCGACTCAGATGCATTCACCAAAAGCACATGGTGCACATGCACTGAGGAGGATGTTTGTGATGTCCGTGGGATAATCGCTCCGATACTGAGATCCAAGCTTGGATTTAAGTGACCACTGATTCGTTTTGTCCGACTCTCAAAAGCGCGCAACTCCGCATAACGTGATACTGCATCAGAAGAAAAGAAAAGCCTAACGGAAGAAGGAATCGGATAGAAAAGAGCTACCAACCATCAATGGATACAAAAAGGTGGCCGACCAAATAAGGCTTTATAAGCCTTAGGCATTCTCACACACAGGCATCCACTCTCAACCAGGCCGTTACACATGCAGGCCAGTTGACAGCTCTTATGAAAGATAAAGCCAGCCCAAGCCCGACAAAGTGGAGTCAACAAAATATTCGTCAACCACCGCCTATTGGCAGCGAAGTGTTTGGAACTAAATAATGCACAAAANTTCCTCTGGCTTGCCTGGACCTCGCATAATTTAATGGGAGATATCTGGGAGCAGTGCAAAATTGTAACCAGTGCAACCAATCTTTGAGCACATGTCATTGTTTTGGCACTCAACGTAAATCCGTGCGTCCTAGTCAAATTTTAGGGGCCACAAATTTGATGAGTAAGAAGGGCAGGACAAAGAGCACACATTCAGGCACCTAATGCACTTTTAGCCTAGTTCAACAACGAGTACATAGTGCGAAATGGCGTGCTACAACAGACTGGTGTGGTTCTCCAACTCGTCCAGCAGCTCCTAGAAGTCATCGACGGCTTTGAGACTACCGAGATCTGGCCAGTTGCGAAGAATATTCAAGCACTTCATTAGCACCTTACAAAGATGAGAATCGCAGCAGACAAATATGGAATTTGCTACAAGGTTGTCTCATTGATGCCGTGCAGAATATTATTAGACTAGGTGCTGTGAGCGTTGCGTCTACAGACCTCCTCCGTTCATGTATGTCCCTATCATTATGGAGGAGAAATGCGTCATCGCCAACATTGCCGAATTCGTCAGACAACTCATCGGCAGTTGACTTCGGCTTTTCAACACTAATCCAAGTACAACCGCGCGCTACAGAGCAGAACTACTTCCCTTCAAACCATTCTACAGCCCATTCAAACCTGCAGCTACATTACCCAATTCTTCCCGCTTTTGATGCGCTAAGCGTGGTAGTGCACGTAGCATGGATGCGGACAGGTGGGCTGGAATAGGCGTTGGTTGCAGCCGTTGACCGGTTGAAGGCATGGTTGTGAATAGTTGAAGGAGATCAGAGCAGCCAAATTAGTTCAATAGGAGGGCTAAAACGTGCTTTTGCCTGCATCTTAAATTGTACCCTGTAGCGTCCCAAGACTTCCTTGAAGTTAAAAAAGGCACAATACTAGGGCAGAATAAGTATGCTCCGGACCCAGAGGGAGTGGTGGCTATTGGCGTGGCTCGGAGGCCAGCCTAACAGCCAGTAGTGCATGGCCAACCAATTCCAAATCCGGCAGTTCAAACAAACAAAGTATTGTATGCCCTCTAAGTAAGATGTATGAGGATAACTCATGTCACACGCCTGAGGGGAAGGTCAGNTTCACGCGCCTGAGGGGAAGGTCGGTTCTCGGGGCACTGGGAGTGCCCACTCTTCGAGTCCCCACTAGTACTGCATCGGTGCCAAAACTGAACTTAGCAATGCTGTTCATTATTCAAACACACTCATTGCCTTCTGAGACCAAAAATTTTGGCTGCGCATGCATTAAGCTTTCCGATTTGTGCTGTTTCACGGGCGACCACTCCTGAGCCTGCTTCTCCTCCTCATCACATTCGTCTTTCCTAAATATTTAATTAAATCAGTTGATTCACATTCAAAATGCCAAACAGTGGCATGCGGCCGAACATTAGCTACCACACTTATCATTTCAAACTACTTTTGTGAGTTTTAGAAGACTGGATGAACCATTATCATGCTTTTCTTCTCCTGTCTACTTGCAGGTAAACTGGACGGGCGTTTGTGCTTCTGCCTTTTTGAGTAGAGTGCAACCATGTCGATGGTAAACCTGTCAGATTTCCAAGCCCTCTACAGCATTATTCAAGCCACTTCTCCTTTTGCAAGTGTACGTCCAGGAGAAGAGAAGGAGGTGATGGCGAAAGAAAAGACGTCGCCAAAATCTGCACGAGGAAAGAAGCCTTGGTGATGAAATTTATAATGTTTCCAGAACTATTTCCGACGTTGAAATTTGTGCTGATTTCCTTCGTAACGGCAAAGCGGTCTTTAACTTCGCCAGAGACACCTTCCTCAACCAGCAAAGCACTGAGTAAACGTAATCGTCCTATGGTCTCAAGTAGACTCTGTCGACACCTGCGAATCCCTTTTTGGAGCCGAAGCACTCCTCATGAATAGGAAAGACCGTCGCGCATTGCCAAGCAGCCACGCGCCCGTGTTCTCATGGTAACGCACGAAACTCGGACGAGCAGACATCCTCAAGCACACAGCAGACATTGGCGAAGGCAAATCCATCTGACAACATCCCGGACGCCTACCGCCTCCTTCGTCGGAAGAAATAAATCATCCAGTCGAGGAGGTGATTTTGAATGAGGCTATAGAACCACCAAAGTCAGTGAGGGTCTCTCCAACCTCACTAGCAAAGAAAGGCGGCGACAGTCAGTGACAACGCGCCAATCACAGGATGTCGAACGCCATTACTACGCTGGACGCGCTCCCGTCACTCTACACAAACTGTTCGTTAAACTTAATGCATGCATCNTCTCACTAGCAAAGAAAGGCGGCGACAGTCAGTGACAACGCGCCAATCACAGGATGTCGAACGCCATTACTACGCTGGACGCGCTCCCGTCACTCTACACAAACTGTTCGTTAAACTTAATGCATGCATCACAATGTTTCCCACCCCCCACCAGCAAACAGATTAGGCGAAAATATGCAGATACAGGAAGGCTTTCATAGAGAATCATGAGTTTTGGCCAATGCTCTTCGCGGTCTGCAACGCTGCGGCGAATCGCAGTGTTCTCTGATAAGAGGTAGTGTATGTTGATGATGACTCAGATTGCTATGAACGTGTTATGAACTAGTCCTCCTCGCAAGTGAGGCCGAAGTTCATAGTAGAATATTGCACTGTTGGGCAGATTCACCACTGTGATCCTGCTCATTTCCAACTATGAGGGTAAAACGAGATGCAAAATAAGTTCTACTACAAGACCACACGCTGAGATGGGTAGCACATTAGTGTAAGTGATGAAGAGAAATGAAATACTACGAGGCCTACATGAGGAAACAAAAAGTCTCCTGGGAACATTTCAAATGCAAAACTCGATTAAATGCATAAATTCAGCACTCGTGCATGCAGACGACCACTTTCGCAGCAGTACTATAACGGATATCTATAATGCAGAAAAGCTCAACATTAAGGAGGCAAGCTTGAAATTGAGCCGCATGTAAACAAGATCAAACGGAAATGGGAACATGGAGAAGGCAAGCCAAACAAGGTAGTGGGATGGAATACGATCACGTGGTAAGCTTTGCCACAGAAATCTCGGATAGAAGATTTACAGCGCTTTAGTTCGAATGCCGCAGACAGTTTTGCTGAGTGTTAATTAGAAATGATCTCTACCCACCTCTCCCGAAGCGCTTAATCATTGCTGTTTGGAAACCCTGAAATGGCCCTGAGGATGTACAGTTAAAGTGTGTTCGTACCTACAATCCATATTCTTCCATCGAAATGCGGAATTACGGGGCGACCTCTGAAGGGAAAATAATCGGAATCCTGTGCAGCGAACCCTACAGCGGCGGTTCAAAACGACATAAGTTATGAAAAAGAGGTCAAATAGTTCGAACTTTGGTGGAAATGATGCACTACTGAAAGCAATACAGTTTTGAATGGCATTTAGTTAGAGAGCGCATTGAATGTGATTTGCGGCATCCTTAGGATAATCGCGCCATTGCAAACGCCCTAGGTGGAATTCAAGTTAAGCAGTGGAATGTTTCATTCGGCTTGAAAGAAACCACAATACCACTTTACCAGACATTGCGTCAGAATCAGAGTTTATTTCACAAAAGCAAGGCAGGCAGAATAAATGAGAGGAGAGAAATGAACCACTTATTATCGACAGATAAAATAGGCCTTACGAACATTCACAAATACAGCATAGGGAGGCGATCTGAGCCTCAAACATCCCACAACTAGATGCCTATTCCCAACTGTACCGCTGGAAACTGGGGTCGATGGATGGCTCTCATGGGAGCAAAAGCCAAGGCAAACTCCACAATGTGGAGCCAACAAACTATCCACGAGTCAACTCCTGTTATTACCCCAGTGCCACAACATGAATAACGCACTGGCAGCCTAGTCTTCTCGTTTGAAGAGAGCGCCTCGGTACTAGATGGATAGGCACGATTAATTCGTTCACTTAGAGAGAGCATTTCTATTGGACCATCACGCCAGGACAAAAGCGGGAGCATTTTGAACGTTCCTGGGAGATAACCACTACACGAGTGCAAGGCATTCGAACTAAAGCGCTGTCAATCTTCTGTCCGAGATTTCTGTGGCAAAGCTTACCACGTGGTCGTATTCCATCCCACTACTTTGTTTGGCTTGCCTTCTCCATGTTTCCATTTCCATTTGATCTTGTTTACATGCGGCTCAATTTCAATCTTGCCTCCTAAATGTTGAGCTTTTCTGCATTGTAGATATCCGTTATAGTACTGCTGCGAAAGTAGTCGTCTGCATGTACGAGTGCTGAATTTATGCATTTAATCAAGTTGCGCATTTGGAATGTTCCCAGGATTCTTTTTGTTCGCCCATGTAGGCCTCGTAGTATTTCATTTCTCTTCATCACTTACATGAATGTGCTACCCATCCCAGCGTGTGGTCTTGTAGTAGAACTTATTTTGCATCTCGTTTTACCCTCATAATTGGAAATGAGCAGGATCACAGTGGTGAATCTGCCCAACAGCGCAATATTCTACAATTAAAATCGGCCTCACTTGCGAGGAGGACTAATTCATATCACGTTCATAGCAACCTGAGTCAACATCAATATACACTACCCCTTATTAGAGAACACTGCGATTCGCCGCAGCGTTGCAGACCGCGAAGAGCATTGGCCAAAACTCATGATTCTCTATGAAAGCCTTCCTGTCTCTGCATATTTTCGCCTAATCTGTTTGCTGGTGAAGGGTGAGAAACATTGTGATGCATGCATTAAGTTTAACGAACAGTTTGTGTACGCCGAGGATAGTCGCATGGGAGAGGTGGCAAACAGGGTTAGTGCCACATTGAAAAATTAAATCACGCAGTACTCGCTGTTAAACTAGGCTAAAAGTGCACTGAGTGCGTGAATGTGTGCTCTTTGACCTGCCCTTCTCACTCATCACTGACTTTGGTGGCTCTATAGCCTCATTCAAAATCACCTCCTCGACTGGATGATTTATTTCTTCCGACGAAGGAGGCGGTAGGCGTCCGGGATGTTGTCAGATGGATTTGCCTTCGCCAATGTCTGCTGTGTGCTTGAGGATGTCTGCTCGTCCGAGTTTCGTGCGTTACCATGAGAACACGGGCGCGTGGCTGCTTGGCAATGCGCGACGATCTTTCCTATTCATGAGGAGTGCTTCGGCTCCAAAAAGGGATTCGCAGGTGTCGACAGAGTCTACTTGAGACCATAGGACGATTACGTTTACTCAGTGCTTTGCTGGTTGAGGAAGGTGTCTCTGGCGAAGTTAAAGACCGCTTTGCCGTTACGAAGGAAATCAGCACAAACTTCAACGTCGAAAATAGTTCTGAAAACATTATAAATTTCATCATTAAGGCTTCTTTCCTTATGCAGATTTTGGCGACGTCTTTTCTTTCGCCACCACCTCCGCCTCTTCTCCTGGACGTACACTTGCAAAAGGAGAAGTGGCTTGAATAATGCTGTAGAGGGCTTGGAAATCTGACAGGTTTACCATCGACATGGTTGCACTCTACTCAAAAAGGCAGAAGCACAAACGCCCGTCCAGTTTACCTGCAAGTAGACAGGAGAAGAAAAGCATGATAATGGTTCATCCAGTCTTCTAAAACTCACAAAAGTAGTTTGAAATGATAAGTGTGGTAGCTAATGTTCGGCCGCATGCCACTGTTTGGCATTTTGAATGTGAATCAACTGATTTAATTAAATATTTAGGAGAGACGAATGTGATGAGGAGGAGAAGCAGGCTCAGGAGTGGTCGCCCGTGAAACAGCACAAATCGGAAAGCTTAATGCATGCGCAGCCAAAATTTTTGGTCTAAGAAGGCAATGAGTGTGTTTGAATAGTGAACAGCATTGCTAAGTTCAGTTTTGGCACCGACAGCTTCGCAATGTGCCTTAGCAATGTTGCACTGTCCTCGCTCACCTCCTCACCCATGCGACTACCTCTGGCACAAGGAAAGTGACTGGGTTGTGACATATTTATTGCCTCAGAATAAAGTGGAACCAATACAGTACTAGTGGGGCCTCGAAGAGGGAGTACTCCCAGTGCCCCGAAAACCGACCTTCCCCTCAGGCGTGTGACATGAGTTATCCCCCTACATCTTGCTTAGAGGGCATGCGATACTTTGTTTGTTCGAACTGCCGGATTTGGAATTGGTTGGCCATGCACTACTGGCTGTTAGGCTGGCCTCCGAGCCACGCCAATAGCCACCACTCCCTCTGCGTCCAGAACATGCGTATTCTGCCCTAGTATTGTGCCTTCTTTTAACTTCAAGGAAGTCTTGGGACGCTACAGGGTACAATTTAAGATGCGGGCAAAAGCACGTTTTAGCCCTCCTATTGAAATACTTTGGCTGCTCTGATCTCCTTCAACTATTCACAACCATGCCTTCAACCAGTCAACGGCTGCAACCACAGTACCTTTCAGCCCTCCTATTGAACTACATTGGCTGCTCTGATCTCCTTCAACTATTCACAACCATGCCTTCAACCGGTCAACGGCTGCAACCAACGCCTATTCCAGCCCACCTGTCCGCATCCATGCTACGTGCACTACCACGCTTAGCGCATCAAAAGCGGGAAGAATTGGGTAATGTAGCTGCAGGTTTGAATGGGCTGTAGAATGGTTTGAAGGGAAGTAGTTCTGCTCTGTAGCGCGCGGTTGTACTTGGATTAGTGTTGAAAAGCCGAAGTCAACTGCCGATGAGTTGTCTGACGAATTCGGCAATGTTGGCGATGACGCATTTCTCCTCCATAATGATAGGGACATACATGAACGGAGGAGGTCTGTAGACGCAACGCTCACAGCACCTAGTCTAATAATATTCTGCACAGCATCAATGGGATAACCTTGTAGCAAATTCTATATTTGTCTGCTGCGATTCTCATCTTTGTAAGATGCTAATGAAATGCCTGAATATTCTTCGCAGCTGGTCAGATCTCGGTAGTCTAGGAGCTGCTGGACGAGTTGGAGAACCACACCAGTCTGTTGTAGCACGCCATTTCGCACTATCGTAGTAGCAGATGGAGCGCCCCCGCGTCTGTCCAGGTATGCCAGATTACCGGAAACACTTCCTTCGCTAAAATGGATTATTCATGCTTACTTCTGTATCATTAAAATTTCGTATCAAAAGGAAAGGACAAGGCATTTTGTGCATTATTTAGTTCCAAACACTTCGCTGCCAATAGGCGGTGGTTGACGAATATTTTGTTGACTCCACTTTGTCGGGCTTGGGCTGGCTTTATCTTTCATAAGAGCTGTCAACTGGCCTGCATGTGTAACGGCCTGGTTGAGAGTGGATGCCTGTGTGTGAGAATGCCTAAGGCTTATAAAGCCTTATTTGGTCGGCCACCTTTTTGTATCCATTGATGGTTGGTAGCTCATTTCTATCCGATTCCTTCTTCCGCCAGGCTTTTCTTTTCTTCTGATGCAGTATCACGTTATGCGGAGTTGCGCGCTTTTCAGGGTCGGACTAAACGAATCAGTAGTTACTTTAAATCCAAGCTTGGATCTCAGCACCGGAGCGATTATCCCACGGATATCACAAACATCCTCCTCGGTGCATGTGCACCATATGCTTTTGGTGAATGCATCTGAGTTGCGAAAGGAGTTCAAAGTTATTTCTAGCATTGCTTTCAGTTGTGTGGCATTTATAACAAAGTTCGAATTATTCGACCTGTTTCTAATACTTTTCGTCTTATCGAATCACCGATGCAAGACTCGCTGTGCAGAACTTAGCTCAGCCTCCTCTCAAAGGTAGTACCTGAATTCACCAACCCTATAGAGCAATGTGGATTCCAGGTGCAAGCACACTCGTATTTCACTCTCTCGTAGCTAACTTCAGGTTTCTAATCAACAATGATGAATGGCTTCTCGAGAAATAAAAGGGGACCGGTTTTGTTGAAGATCAGCAAAACTGTGTTTTGGGAATCACGTAGTGCTCGTTGTCGAATTAGCTTAAAGGTGCATTGAGTGCGTGAATGTGTGCTCTTTGACCTGCCCTTCTTACTCATCAAATTTGTGTCCCCTAAAATTTGACTAGGACGCATGGATTTATGTTGAGTGCCAAAACAATGATATGTGCTCAAAGATTGGTGGCACTGGTTGCAATTTTGCACTGCTCCCATATATCTCCCATTCAATTATGCGAGGTGCAGGGAAGCCGGAGGAATGTTCATGCCGCTCACTATTTGTCCCGAATGTAGACGAATCAAGTGTGTACCCGTATGCTTTCGCAAACCTTTGCAATATAAATCGGATTTTTTTCTACTTTTATAAGCTTATCTTCAAAAGAGTGAGGGGATATTTGCGTGGATGGGAAATGTTGCTAGATGTCTGCAGAGGGAAAGAACCCTACACGGTGAATTGTATTATGAGGCCAGAACTAGCTAAGGATGTGGCACCTGGTGCTGCCTACCCATGCAACGACAAGTTGATCCTGAATTGCGCGAAAAACACATTTCCACACAGCAGAGCACTAAAGATGATGCTGTTGTTTCAAGGCCCAAATTAGAAGCTGACAGCACCAACAGAGCCATTTCGAAGCTAAAGCTGTCCTAATGAACAAATCAGGTGACCTCCACTCACAGTTAACTCATATTACCGATAACTGGAGGAAGGAATTTCATGCAGCAACTGAAACAGACGGCTCACGGCAGTAACCAGCAAGGTGACTCAAATCCATCACCCTTAACAGTGGCGTCTCAAGTCCAAGTCGCTGCTGCTCTCCATGGTCGCCTTCCTACCTTCCTAAACAAAGCATTGCTGCTACATTTGCGTTTTCTCTTCACCAAAGTAGACCAGCAAAACGCTACACCCCACATTACACTCGCCACCACAAAACAGCATCCTAAATCACCACAGCAACTCCGCTGACACGCCAGTAGGACAATGCCAACTTAAAAATAAACGCAGAAAGGGGAAAGATAGGAGGTGAGGTGTAGGCGATGTCAGGCCGATGACTATGCTTGTGGATGAGTCTGATGAACGCTCGCATTTTGGGAGTGGTGCAGAGATGGTGGTGGTGGCAAAAGAGGCACACCTGTAGGTCCACTTCCTTAGTGGGGTTTAGGGTAGATGGAAGAGGCCAGGTTATTCTTATTTCCAGTTGGGATGCAGCCAGTTAATCATGATGCAACGATTGCGTGGGATTTTATAAAGTTGCACCGAAAATTACTGAACGGATAGTGACCAACCTGCGTAAACGAATTCCAGCGAAATCCTTAGCTCGTTTTAGTCTTCTAAGCCACAAAGTCATCAGGGTGCTGTAGTGATGGAGTTGGCAAGAAATAGCGGCGGGGTTGTGGTCAGCAGGCGATTTCTCTGCAGTGGCAACTATCAATCCTCAACACCCCACAAGAGCCAGCTGAATGAGTTAGTCAAATCTGAGGACACAGCAACTGTTGGAAACCCGCTGACGTCAGCATATTTCCTCCTCGGGTGGAATGGTTTGCGTGCACGTGGACTTTAGTGGTTTCAAGTCCGGCTGTTTATTGCCGATAATGTAGTTTTTGTAAAGTGTACAAAAGAGAAATCCAAATTTAGGATTAATTACTAGCGTAAGATGATTGCAATGCTTTTCGCCTTTTGTTAGCATTCTTACCATTCTGCGGCAAGGAGACCCTTCTTTGAGGATGCTCGCTCAAATGGTTTCGCTAGAAGTGGATATGCAAAGAGAGGCTGTATGCCGCCCATTTAGCTAAAATCCAGCCAATCTGACTGGCGGGTGATAGCATTGTGCTTCTTTAATGGTGCAAAGCAGAGTTGAGGTGGATGAACTGTAGCAGGACCCGTGTGGTTGGTATGTTCTACTAACAGATCCTTAGTACAAATTGTGATGTTTGTGCAAACTTTTGGTGAAAGCGCAAATCTGCTCGTCCAGCAAGGCGGTCAGAAGGATACGGCAAGAGTGGCAGAAAGCCCACCTAGACGATGAGGTTTTATCGTACCAAGAAGACACTGTATCACCCGAGCGCTTAGGCCAAGCAAGCTGGGTAACACAGGCTCTTCCTCAGAAGTTGCGTGAGCGACTGAATCATGTGGGTGTTGAGAAGACGGTAGGTTCGTGAAGCAAAGGATTCATTTCGTCATTAGCACAGCCACTCCAGAATTCTGTCAAGCATACATCACTCGCAGTAGTTTCAAGAAGCCTCACTCCATAGTAATTGCGCCCCTGCAAAGCATGCTGACAAGGTTTTCAGGCCGAAGAGTGGGTATGGAGATGGTGGACCCACTACTACCCTCCAAGAGAGGAAACCGATATGTACGTTCTGCGGTTAATTACGCTCGGCAAAGCTGTACTCCTTTGCATGAATCGCAGCGATAAACTGTTGGAGGATTAATGGATTTGTATCGTTCCAAGTCTTACCACTCGACTTCCTGCAATTAAAGCGCAGTCGCAGGCTACTGTCGCTTCCCTTTACCAGTGCGATCGCAGACGCTCGTAGTAACTTTAGTTGGACGGTCTAATTCCTCTGCCAGAGGAGGCGGTATGCATGTGGCTGGTTCCCAACTGATTTTGACATCATCGTTGTCCCTCCTATGCTTGAGGGCTTTTGTTCGCCCAGGTTTTGTGACACGCAAAGAGAAAATGATCATGGGATTGATCAGCAGTGCTCGAGTTTCCTCTACCTGGACACCAGTGATATCAGTGAGCTGTGAGCGAAGGTCGCCGAATTCGTCCATGAGGAGGGCTTTGGCTCCAAAGAGGGCTCTGCAGATGTCATCTGCACCTGATTCGGCTTGTGGAACAACTGCATTTGCTTTGGTTCTTTGCTGGAGGAAAAGGTGTCGTGAACGAATTTCAGGAACGACTAGGTGCGAGGAAGAAAGTCGGGACCAAGTTCCATGTACCCAACGATTTGGGGACACAGTAGATGCTATCGTCCAGGCTTCTTTCATTGCATAGACTTGTAATAGTCTCGCCTCTTAACATCATTTCGTTTCCTTCCCTCAAACGCACTCATATCGGACGAGAAATAATCTAATTCATGCTGTGGAGGCTAAAGCAAGTTTGCAGGCATAGAATTGAATTTGCGGAACCCAAGCCAAAAAGAGAGCAGCATGAACGTTCTTCTGGCTTACCTGGGCCTCGCATCTGAGAGTGGTCAGGAGACTGGAGGGACTGACGAGGAGAAGGACATCTAGCCTGATCTTGCAAATCTTTGCGAGGGCAGTGCAGAATGGTAATCACCACAACCAATCACCAAGTGCATATAATCGTTTCCAGCATTCAAAATGAAGCCAGTTTTCCCAATTAAATTTACCGCAGGAGCAAATTTATCGAAGGATCAGTCACCAGCAAAACACTACTAATTTTATTTATTTAATCCATTTAATGCTACATATTCTCGTTCCTTNTTTTATTTATGTAATCCATTTAATGCTACATATTCTCGTTCCTTGGAGGTTGTGAATATGTTTGAAGAGTGAACTTCACCGGTGTGTTTGGAATTGACAGCGCGTAGTGCCTTATGCACTTTGGCAATGCAGCACTGTCTCTGTGCACCTACCCTCCTCTCTCCTGCGACTATCGCTAGCACGAGGAGACTGATTGACATGCGACACCTTTATTGCCTTAGATGAAAGGGGAGTAATACATTCTTAGTGGGGACGGGGAGGGTGAATACTATCAGCAGATGTGAAATCGACCTCCGCCCCAAGCACGAGTTATGAGGTATCCCACCTCCTCCAACTTAGGAGGCGTATTTCAAGAAGCATCCTGCAGGAATTTTAGTCCTCATTAATTCATACTCATGCCTTCAACCCTTCAACAAGCACAATCAATGGCTATCCTAGCCCACATCTCTACAGCTATTTTATTCGTACTGTCACCCTCACTATGTCGAAAGCAAGAAAACTTGTGCGTGTTTCACTTTTGTCCTTTTGCACGACAAATCTGTGGAAGGAGGTTCTGCTGCAAGTGAGTGAAGCAAATGATTGCATCCCAGCTAGAGTAATTTACCTCCAATGCGCTCATATGCACTAGAAGCAAGATTGAATGGCTAAGTCCAGCACCAATGAGTGACACGACAACTTCAGCAATGTCAGCAAGGATCCGCTTCACTTTCGTGGAGGTGGAGAAACACACATTTACGACTGGAAGAGATTTTCGGCCCAGCGCCAAAGGCGCCTCTTCGAATGAACTTCTTCAGGGTATTGATGAGACCAACCTTGTGGCAAATCTTGTAATCGTCAGACACAATTTCTATTTTTGTAGGATGCCATGGAAGTGTTGAAATATTGCTGCAGCTTGCCAGATATCGATTGCATTGAAGCCGTTGACGACTTCGAGGGGCTGCCAGACGAGTTGAACGAACACATTCACCTTCTTTACATCACCCTCTCGCATTATCGTGGTGGCTTTCTTGCTCACACAATAAAGATAGTTCCACGTTTGTCCAGGCAAGATGAGCTGCTAGAAGTGCTTTCCCTGCTAAAACAGATTAATTGTGCCTCCAGTTGCAGCATCAAAGTTTTGCTTCGGAAGTGAAGGACTAAGCAATTTAGTGCGCCATTCATTTCCAAATGCTGTGAGGCTAATAGGCGATGGTTAATTAATGCTTCGTATGCCCTACATTGTCAAGGTCGGCTTGGCCTTAGCGTCCAAATGGGCCGATTACTGATTTGATTGCGCAACGATATTAGTTGGGAATGGACGCCTGTGTGTGGGGTTGTTTGAAGCTCAGATCGCCTCTTTATTTCCCAGATGTGAATGTCCATCCGCCTTTTACCTGTCAATAACAGGTGGTCCATTTCTATCCTACTTCTCTCCCCGCTTGTCTTACCCCATGCCAACCTCAGTCTAACTCTGTTGCTTTGAAAGCAGACAGAAGATTCTTCCAGTTAATACGAGTCTTGCGATGGAACGTCTACTCCATGAATGTCGCAAATCACCTTTATTGCCCGCGGTCACTAAATGCCACTAGTAACTTCAAATGTGTTGTGGAATGAGCCCAAAGCTCTTTCCAGCCCCACTTTCAGTGTTGTGGACTTTTAGTAGAGTTCGAACACACTCTTGTTGCACGTTCTCATGGTCAGCGCTCGGCTCCCAAACAGTAATGATCAATCGCTGCACGAGGAGTGGGAAGCGATCAGGTGTAGGTAAGAGAAAGCGAAAGCGTGTTTGGTAGATTTGGTTCAAAGCGTTGTCAATCATACACTCGAACCTCATAATGGCTGGCCTTATCGTATGAAAGCATCCCACTCCAGTTCACAGTTTGGCTTACCTTCTGTGTGCTTTACTTCACGTCTGATCTGGCTTGCATCTGGGTCAGTTTCTGACACGTCGTCCCCATTGTTGAGCTGTTTTTGCGTCACAAGACATTCATTACGGTACTGCTGCTTAACTGGCCGTTTGCATGTTCGTGTGCAGATTTAACGCATTTAATGGTGATGTGCACCCGATTTGGCTCCAGGCTTCTTCCCCTCTGCACATTTTCGCAACCGAGTGGCTTATTTCAAACCACACTTGCGGCATTCTGCTATCCATCTCGACGTGTGGTTTCGTGGCCAATGTTGCTTTGCTTTTCGCCTCCTACTTAGATGAAAATGAGCAGGATTGAGGGGGCGATTCGGCTAAAGCGGTCGTTCATTTGAAAGCATTTCCCTACAGTGATCCTGAGACCCTTCTCTGCAAAGTGCTTTTCGATTGCACACTCATGGTAATTGAGGTTGTCACCAGTGAACACTACTTCCTAGCAGAGCGCTGTCGTCCCTTCGTCTACTTCGTCTCTGGGTCGCCTTCTCTGTGCTCGCTCAATCGATTGCTTGGTCAGTGCTTACCTATTTCTCTTATCAATTCCCTACCGCTTTAATGCTGGTTTCGCACCCTGCCATTTGCGACCATTCCTTACATTGTGCGTCCATTCGCTTACTGGTGCGCCGTCCATCCAACCAAGCGTCATCCAATCACCACTAAATTTATTTGGCTTGCGTCCACCCATGCAGCTGTCTCACCCACTCGTCGTTCATGCAGCCTAATTTTTCAGCTTTGTTTGCACGGCTTTGACAAAACGATCTTTTGTATGTACTTCACAGCAGAGGAGCAAAAATCACCGGGGTGAATCAAGAGTCGTCTAACCTTCCTGGTGTTTAATAGCGAGCGCAACCGCCTGCAGGAGTGGAGGCAACCAGTGCACCTCTTTCGCCACCATGAGTATCTCTCCACCACTCTAGAAACGCGAGCGCTCATTGCACTTATCTTGACGCGGTCATGGTCCTGAGATTGTCTACGGCTTGCATCTCCAACTTTCGCCTCCTCCGCACTTCTCTGGAAACAGCACACTTCATTGCTAAGAGGATAAGTTATTACCAAGAGAACAGGGTCTTGTTAGGATGCCACTGCGGGTGGTAGGATAATGTAGGGTGTTGAGACTAATAAGCGCAGGGTCTGTGGCGGTGGTGATGTGGCGGTGAAAATGTTGCGCTTAGCTGGCCTTCTGTAGTTTGCGAAGGCTTGTGATTTTCATGCGATAGGACGTGGGAGATGTAGCCAGGGCATGTCACCGTTGTTTTGAGCTTGAGAGGCCCTCGATGAAGGAGGTGAGTCCAAGTTACTTGACGGGATGCTGCTGTGATTCGCCTGTTTTAGCTAACAGCTACCCAGTGACCATGCGGAAGGTGGGGCAGATTTTAACATTAGGTGCAAAGTGCTGTCGTGGAAGCTTCAGTACTCCAGTATTTTCGAATACTCATTGCCTCTACTTCATTGCCATCGATTCCGGCAATTTTTCTATCCGTGAACTTGTTGTTTAACGCAAGTACTCCCCTTGGCAGTCATCGAACACATGCACTTTGAGTCACTGCTAGTTGTGCTTTGCTTTGATTCCATCAAGGGCTTCAAAATGATTCCGCAAAACAGCTTTTGTAACTTGAGATTTGATGGGCATCGGCCACAACGAAGAAAGCTGTGCTGCTGATTCTGCCACAATCATTATCCAACGTGGGAATTTGTACAGATATTAAATCAAATTGAGGTGTCGGAGGTCACCAAAGTGTGCTCATCACTATGTGCCATGCATGAGCAAGAGAAACTCGCCACAAATAACTCAGAGCTCCTACGCCCAGCCAAACGAGTCGAGCAGTGCTGTTGCAAATGTTCCATCACTTACAGGTGTAATCTCCATTGCCCCGCCTCTTTTGTCTGCGTAAGGCAGAACCACTAAGCAATGTGTTTGCATGCGTGTTACTGATGTGCATCCACCCTCATTAGCAGCCACAGGGAACCCAAACCGATTAACTGTGCTTGAGCTTCAAAAGCGATGCCCTGACTTGAGCAAACGAGTCCGTGTCTATGCATCTAGACTGACATTAGAAGTGAAACTGAGGCAGCATTGTGGAAAAGCAGGAAGGTGACAGGATGTTCAAAAGGGCAGACTTAAACCACTTGCGAATAGAAGTAAGTTGCGGTGCTTATTTTTGACAGTTGATTGGGAAAACATTCTTTAAGCAAAATTAGCGTGTCCTCCTCGAATTCCTCACCACCTGCTTTGCTCCAGTATCACCTACTGAGCTGTGAACCATAATGGAGCGATCTGCAGACGCAGGGTTAGTAAGTGCCAAAAGCTAATAATTTCGAAGACCACCAACTTGCAAGGGCAAGTTCCTGTTCACAAAGCTAAAAGTAGCCTCTGGTTGGCACCCGTTGCTACCGTTGGCATGGAAGTCGTCATTCTGCTCTCCTGCCAAGCATTGCGATGCACATTATGGCCGTGGTAAGTGTAAGGGTACAACGAACGAGTCATAGGGAGGAATGGCTGCGTAAGTGATTTGAGCACACAGATGAAAAAGAAGGGTGAGACCAAGATGCTTGGAGATCGAGGACCCACTACTTTGGTCAAACCATGTGTGCGGGACTCACAATCATTAGTGATTTAGACCAGAATCCACCCTCCATTCCATACCCAGTGTATCGGCCTACCACAAACCGCCCAGTTGTTGGCACTGTGGCGTAAAGTTGCGTGTTCTGATTGCTCACATTCCACTTGTTCCCCACACCACGAAAATGAGTGCGATGCTTTGATTTGGCATCTAATTCCTACCATTACTGGTGTACTTCGCCATGGCGTTTTAGAAAACCTAATGGAGCATACTAGCACGTGAGGTACTGCATTGTCAGTCTGTCCACTGTTTGATCGCATCAATCTCCCTAGTCACATCACTTATTTCAGCCAATTTTCTCCACCCATGCTCTTCCCCTTCCTCCGGATTTCAGTGCACACGGAGTGGTGGGAAGAGCGAAGTACCCAAATGCCAAAACAACGTCCCGCACAAAGGAGGTCAAATGCCAATAGAGGCAAGCAAGTCGATGTTGCGCTTCACATTCTTCTTCACCCGCCCCGAATCCACTGTTATGCAGAATATGGAGCCAAAGTGGAGGGGCACTAAGGTGAGCAACACCAACCCCACGAAAACATCGACAAGGAATGCTGTTCAGAGCCGACATCATAGGACACCGTGAAACACCGCGCAGCACGTGCCGCTGGTCGAGTCACACACGCATCCGGTGCGAAGAAGTCAGCCACAACTTCAACTGCCAGACATGAACTACACGTTCCGTAGTTGACGCATACGCAGAATATCAGGGGAACGACGGCTTGGTTAATCGCCCCGTAGGCTCGGAGGTTTCCTCAATAGCAATGCAAAAGATGCCTATCCTCAGATGCAATTCGTCGAACTCATTAGGATTGGCCCATCTGAGGGACTGTGTGAAAACAGATTCTTGCGGCCTATGTTTAGCACCTCCCCTGGCTCACTCCCAAACACAATGCATAGCATTATTGCCTAACCGTGCGTGGAGATGTTAAAATATTTTGCTGCAATTTGGGCGTTAAACAAGTTTTCAGGTCTTTCTCATCCCCTAACACTAATTGTGCATTTTCATCAGATCAACACTGTGACAACTGAAAAGGATTAGAGTACTGCCGGACGAAAGCGCTCCCACATTGCTCTCAATGTTGGTGGATAGGGCTGCAGACCAGATCCCAAAAGTCTCTTACCAAGTGATAGTCCACCTCTGCCACCTAACACACTCGTTATTTGTTCCCTTGTTAGTGTGCTTCAATGCTGTTCGCTATTTATGTCTGACCTTTCAGCGCAATAAAATCTCCTGCTTTCTGTGCAGCAAAGGACGTTCATAGAGCGAAAATGCTTACATTCCCACACTACTCTTACCCATACACATTATCAACCACGGGTAAAGAGTTTACTCTGCAATATGATGAGCCACTGAGTCAATGAGTACCAACTTCTTAATGGTTGAACCTCCGTTAGCTCTGCCACTCGTTCCCTCACGAAGGCTGAGTGTGGCCAGTGACCGATTTGGAAGAGGCCTCGGCAGTAATTGGGAGTCAAGACAAGCAACAACTATCGTCAATGGCTTCCACTGTCGTCAGCGAACATGCAACGTTGCGCCACTTACATCTAATCCTGCAGTGGGTCGCCGAGTATTGTAAACTGGACTAAGGACCTTTGCAATCTAAAATGCTTCCCTACGTTTGGTTCTGATCTCCCTGCAATGTCGACTGGCCAGGCGACAGGCGGACTGCAGTGCTCATATCTTGACTGACCGGCATGCATGGGCAGGAGGAGAGGTGCTACGGCTGTCCACGCTCCTAGCGGCTTGACGGTGGAGGCTAGCGAGTCTGTTTCTAAGGTGCTGGATCCTCTTGTTTATGCACATCACACAAAGTATGATCATGATTCCGAAGCGCGTTAATGCATTCGAGACGCACCCAACCAGTCGCGGTAGGCTGATCGAGTTGCCCATTCTAAAGCGTCCGCAATGGTAGCCACGTAAGCATGGACCTCTGCAAACCTTAACAACTGTTGTCTGGCCTTAGAGGCATCTCCGATTCACACACTACGGCTACATTTATTAAGCTGTTTTCACGTACTGCAAGAAGTTATACCGTTTGCAGTCGCCACCGCAGTGCAGAATTCCCTTCCCCTTGCTGACCACTTGTCTCAAGTCGCAGACACTGAACTTCACTATGGCCAATTCGGTCGAGCAATAATTCACCCGTCCCCACCCAAACGCGGCGCACCTATACTCATTATGGCCACTCTTCATCGAGAATAAATGCAGCATAAGTGACAATGATTCCTGACCTACTCTCGCTGCGGCATCGATCTCGATCTATCCAAACTGCCTTGGTCTGAAATGCCCTTAACAAAGCCGCGAAGTGACACGTTTGGTAATTGAATCTCGTTATGATATTTGCCAAACACTTTAGTCCATGAGTCAAACAAAGAGTAATTTTACAAACAAGCCTGTAAGAAATTCACAAACTGCCGAACCAATTATTTTGCATTGATGTCAGCCAAAGATCAAACCCTATGACTAAACAAAGGGTTTTAATTGGGTGGGTTTATTCTCCATTTTTCTGAGACGCAAGCCATCAATGATGTGAATTTCTTCGGATAACAGTAATCTCTTACTAGGTTTCTCGACACCTTGGGGTACGGGACTTCAAATGCTCGCAACTGACTACTCAACTTCTTTGGAAGAAGTAAAATCACCCCAACTGACTTACTAATTTGAAGTCAGCATAGGATCGTAGAACCAAAAAAATCATTCCACATGACATTCACAATGAACAATTAAACAAAGATCGTATTACCAAAGCCTTAAAAATTAGCCACAAATGACTACTCATGCATTGTAAAAGACCTACTCTCGCTGCGGCATCGATCTCGATTTATCCAAACTGCCNCTTCATCGAGAATAAATGCAGCATAAGTGACAATGATTCCTGACCTACTCTCGCTGCGGCATCGATCTCGATTTATCCAAACTGCCTTGGTCTGAAGCGTCCTTCCTAAAGCCTCGGAGCGATACGTTTATTAATTCAATTCATTATGATACTTGCCAAACGCTTTAATCCACTTATCAAACAAGGTGTTGAAGTAAATTTTCAACAACAAAAATCCTCTGCTACCGTAGTTTTGCGAGTGAACCTGTTAGAAATCCATAGACCGCTAAAATGAGCATTGTGCATTGACTTTTAGATGAAGATCCAACCTGATGATTAAACAAAGGGCTTTGATTCGCTGAAGTTGTTCCCCATCTTTCTAAGACACAAGCCATAAGTGACGTGAATTTCTTCTGCTAACGGTAATCTCTCACTAGCAAAACGTTAACAGCAGCATCGGAGACGGTGAAATTGTATTTCCAACCCCGCTCTTGCCTTCCCTGTTAGGCTTCGCGGCACCTTGGGGTGCACGACTTCAATTGCTTGCAACTAGCCATTAGAGTTCCTATGCAGAAGTAAAGTAGTCCCGACCGACTTACTAATTTGAAGTCAGCATAGGATCGCAGAACTGGAAAACTCACTTCATATGACATTCACAACGAACATTTGAATAGAGATTGTGTTGTCAAGTTCTTAAGCAGTAGCCACAAATGACTACTCATGCATTGTAAAATGGTGCTTTGAAGCGCTTTGCTTTACAGCTTGTGTCGATAATCCGCTCACACCTTGAAGATGGTGGCTCTTCCATGTCATCTTCCTCATGCACAACATTAGCATTCAACTCCCACCAACGCGCGAATTAGATGAAGGCAGAAAAGACGAGCGAACTGTTATCATTTAAACTGCGCTAAGATCTTGGTGGGCGTTAATATGTGTTTTGATTGGAATGAAGCACAGCTTAGGTAAACCTCTGCAGCATGCATATAACCAAGCAGCGGCAGGAGCACCGGACTCGGTCGGTGCGGCTGGGTATTAAAAAGACGAAATTAATGACTCTTCACTTCGAGTCACCGCGCATAAGTGATCAATGCAAGTGAATGCCAAACCAACACAATGAAGTGAAGAGGGGGGAGGAGGAGACAAATGAGAGCTCTGC
The DNA here is from genome assembly GCA_001693075.2 of Taenia saginata. Taxonomy (NCBI): domain Eukaryota; kingdom Metazoa; phylum Platyhelminthes; class Cestoda; order Cyclophyllidea; family Taeniidae; genus Taenia; species Taenia saginata. The sequence continues at coordinate 25,301 of LWMK02000592.1, forward strand.
GATACCAAACTAACCAAGACCACAAATTGACGCTGGCATTACACAGCCCCGATTGCTGCCAATATCGTCAGCATCTTAAGAGCACAAGTATTTGCAAAGACGAAATGCAGTCACGAATTTGGATGCCTAGACATTTCCTCACAATGCTTGACAGGACCACCGAGATTGGCAAGCACGTGGAGTTAAATGTAGAGGAGGAAGTCGTGCATTTCGCTAATGAGCACAATTGTGAATTAGCTGAATTGCGAAATCGGAGTTAAGATGTAGCAGGAAGCGTGATGCCGCCTACCGGAGGTGAATAAAGATGCCCAGCACGAAAACGTCGAAACATCATCGGATCTTGTCAAATATGAAAAGAGGAAAAGTTTAGTTTGACTGAGGATATCTGTGCAGTGCAACTTGAATGCATCTGCACAGCTGGCTCCAGCATTATTCTCTGATCTGGTCAAGAATATTTTCACTACCTCGTCCACCCAGGGAATCAACCAAATAAACAGCTCTCCGCCCCCCCAACCTGCACAAAAGACGAGGCCCATCTCGACTAGTAGCAAAACAGGCGTGATTTCAATGAGGTGGAATCTTGTATTCGCAACTCAGCGTTATGGGTGTAACGAACAAAATGTGCTGCGCAGTCAAAGAGTGCGATAATTGTAAGACAGAAAGTAGTAAAGAAATTACAAAAATTGTAAAGGGGGTGCAACTGGTGAACACTGCAATTAATCTTCGAGTGCGTGCCCTTGTTTTGGATATCACTGAAACCAACCGCATTAACTGAATTTCAAGGGAACGCTGATTTACTGAAGGAGCGTAGCAGGTAGGCAAGCGATTGCAACTCAAGCAGTAGAACCTAGGTATCAAATGCACTCTCAGGCTAAAATTGTGTTCTTCATATGCATTGCATGCATTTGAACATTGAGCTGCCTTGGTTTATTTACTTTGTACAACTGTTATTGAGCAAAGTGCTTCGCAATGTAGCACCCTACTCGTTCACCTCCTCTTCCCCGCGAACACTCTAGGCGCGAGAAGGCGGATTGTGCTGCGACAGCTTCATTGTCGCAGATCACAGGGATTGAATGCAGCCTTGATGCTGACTGGAGAGGTGACTTCTCTCAGTGTCGCTGAAATCCACCTTCGCATCAAGCACAGGACATCCGTGCATGGCTCCTTGCGGTGTGAAAAGATCCTATGTAGCACGTACTCTGGGTAGTGCTGGTTGTTACTTCGGAAGGACTTCTCATTCTGTGATCCACAGTGATCATGATCGGTGGAACACCAGTTGATGTGTGGACCGTATCCCTGTGTGCGAGGTGAGTGAGTCGCAAACTTAACTCTCAGTCTCCTGGTTTTGCATCATTAAGAAAAGCTTTTGGTATCCCGGTAGGAGAGCGATTCATCCCTTCCGCCTGTCTGTTACCTTGCGAGTGTTCGGCTGTTATGGGTGTCTTTGAGGTCCTGGCCATCTCGCCTAGTCTGGCAAAGTTCGGCAATCGAAGTTAGGACCTTGATCGCAAAGGACCGATTCAAGTACCCCACGTTGCCAAATTCACCTATTGAAGGAAAGTAAAGGGAGCGTTTTGGCGTCTTGTGGCTTCATGAGTTCTGCTTGGAATCAATTAGTGCAGAAGTCAAACATGACAAGGATGAGTCGTTTTCCCTTCACGACGAGTGGCAGCGAGCCCATGTCGTGGGCACAGGTAGCAGTGATGCGATCGCGGTGGGGTGGGGCTTCTTTCAACTGCTGTAAGTAGTGCAAATTTGGCAGGAATTGAGCACGACTGGGTAAGTGAGTGGCGCCAGCATCTTTTGCCCGATGCGCCTTGGAGAACAGCTTGCACTAGCGAGATTTTTGTCATCGGAATTTTGGGAAGCACGACACCTTCTCGGAAGAGTTCCCACCGTTCTCGCTATATCCGTCTGACTGCCTTGCTAAACGGGATCATGTCTTCCGTTGTGACTCTACAAGAGGATGCCAGGAACGTCGCCCATTCAAAAGCCGTGTTGGGGTCCGTACGCTGCGCCCCATCATGCTCCCACTGCCACTGGACTGTAACTTTGTCTGCTTTCCAATTAGTCAATGCGGTGAGATGGTGGTATTGGCAAAAATATTAACGGGCGGCCCTTGATAGTGTGTCATGTCACTTGTTTCGCACGGTTTTCGGCAACTGCCATCTGACCTGACGAGACTACATGTGCCAGGAGGGCGAATGATCGTTGAAGAAAGCGGGATTCCCTTGGATTCAGGGCCAATTCTGCGTCTCGCTGGTGATGCAACACCAGTGTTAGCTTAGTCTTCTGTTCTCGCATGTCTAAATTGTGTTCTTCATATGCATTGCATGCATTTTAACATTGAGCTGCCTTGGTTTATATATTTTGTANTGCACTCTCAGGCTAAAATTGTGTTCTTCATATGCATTGCATGCATTTGAACATTGAGCTGCCTTGGTTTATTTATTTTGTACAACTGTTATTGCGCAAGGTGCTTCGCAATGTAGCACCCTACTCGTTCACCTCCTCTACCCCGCGAACACTCTAGGCGCGAGAAGGCGGATTGTTCTGCGACAGCTTCATTGTCTCAGATCACAGGGATTGAATGCAGCCTTGATGCCGACTGGAGAGGTGACTTCTCTCAGTGTCGCTGAAATCGACCTCCGCATCAAGCACAGGACATCCGTGCATGGCTCCTTGCGGTGTGAAAAGATCTTCTGCAGCACGTACTCTGGGTAGTGCTGGTTGTTACTTCGGAAGGACTTCTCATTCTGTGATCTGCAGTGACCATGATCGGTGGAACACCAGTTGATGTGTGGACCGTATCCCTGTGTGCGAGGTGAGTGAGTCGCAAGCTTAACTCTCAGTCTCCTGGTTTTGCATCATTAAGAAAAGCTTTTGGTATCCCGGTAGGAGAGCGATTCATCCCTTCCGCCTGTCTGTTACCTTGCGAGTGTTCGGCTGTTATGGGTGTCTTTGAGGTCCTGGCCATCTCGCCTAGTCTGGCAAAGTTCGGCAATCGAAGTTAGGACCTTGATCGCAAAGGACCGATTCAAGTACCCCACGTTGCCAAATTCACCCATTGAAGGAAAGTAAAGGGAGCGTTTTGGCGTCTTGTGGCTTCATGAGTTCTGCCTGGAATCAATTAGTGCAGAAGTCAAACATGACAAGGATGAGTCGTTTTCCCTTCACGACGAGTGACAGTGAGCTCATTCCGTGGGCACAGGTAGCAGTGATGCGATCGCGGTGGAGTGAGGCTTCTTTCAACTGCTGTAAGTAGTGCAAATTTGGCAGGAATTGAGCACGACTGGGTAAGTGAGTGGCGCCAGCATCTTTTGCCCGATGCGCCTTGGAGAACAGATTGCACTAACGAGATTTTTGTCATCGGAATTTTGGGAAGCACGACACCTTCTCGGAAGAGTTCCCACCGTTCTCGCTATATCCGTCAGACTGCCTTGCTAAACGAGATCACGTCTTCCGTTGCGGCTCTACAAGAGGATGCCAGGAATGTCGCCCATTCAAAAGCCGTGTTGAAGTCCGTACGCTGCACCCCATCATGCTGCCACTGCCACTGGACTGTAACTTTGTCTGCTTTCCAATTAGTCAATGCGGTGAGATGGTGGTATTGGCAAAAATATTAACGGGCGGCCCTTGATAGTGTGTCATGTCACCTGTTTCGCACGGTTTTCGACAACTGCCATCTGACCTGACGAGACTACATGTGCCAGGAGGGCGAATGATCGTTGAAGAAAGCGGGATTCCCTTGGATTCAGGGCCAATTCTGCGTCTCGCTGGTGATGCAACACCAGTGTTAGCTTAGTCTTCTGTTCTCGCATGTCTATAATAAATGCGAGAATGTGGATGAGGTGGAGCATTGGGTGTGGTGGGACCAGGCTAATTAGTGCTGTCTGCGTTGGACGTTGCGTTAGGCGTTGGAAGGCAATTGCAGCGTTACAGAGGCCGAAGGAAACTGTCTGAAAATTATGATACCCATTTGACACTGTATAAGCCGTCTTCCTTCCGTCCGTTTCCATCACTCCCAATCGCTAGCATTGGACTGCAAGTCCAGGGTGGGGGACTGCTGTAATCCAAGTGTGTGTCTAATTAGCTGTTTGTGCAGCCAAATAATCCCATCCACCCAATCGACGAGACCAGACTTATGCTATATCAATTGTTTGTAGGTTGCCATTTCTACCTTGGAATGATGCTAGAGATGCTTGAATATTTGTTGCAGCTTACCGGCACTCGACTGCCTCAAAGTCGTTGATGAATTCGGGGAGCTACGGGATGAGTTGGAGAATCTCATCCGCCTGTCGAAGCCCGTCTTGACGCGCCATTAGAGTGGGCGTCTTCCTTGAGTAACCCAATTGCTCCTGCACTTGTCCAGGTATGATGGTACTGTAGAAGTGCTTTCTCCACTGAAGTGGAGTACACGTATTTGTTCTAGCACTATAGAAATTTAGCTTCAAAATGAGGAGACGAGGCATTTCAGTGCGCATTATTTCAAAACACTGTGATGGTGATAGGTGATGGTCGATGAACATTATGTTGGTTCTACACTGTCTAGTTTAATTTGGCCTTAGCTTGCATAAGAGCTGTCTGCTGACTTTGCGTTTAACGACATAGCATGGAATGGAAGTTTGTGTGTGAGGATGTTCGAGATTCGATCGTCTCCGCTGTGAATAACTGAGAGGTCTTTTGTGAGTTATTTCTTCTTCCAATACCACGCATTTTGTTCAATTTTACCTAGTTCTAGTGCGCTGTTCATGCAGTCGGATGCCGCTGTCGGCCGCCTATTCGCCTACTTCGCGTCGTAGACCGCTTCCCTTCACTACAACAATCGTTTGTTCTCTTCACGTTTGCCTATCCCCCTTCCGTTCTGGTGCTGTTTATTTGTCCTACCATTTGGTATCCTTCCGGCTGTTGCGCACCTGCTCATTTACTCGGGCCTACTCTGTTCTTCTATGACCCGCCTCATCTCTGCCGCATTTGGTTATTTTGCACTCACTCATATTTATGGTCCCCATCCTATGCGCACATGCAGTCTAACTTTCTTCTACTTCCTTTGCACAGGTTTGACGAAACGAACTTCCTAGTGTCCTTCACACAAGAGTCGCCTGTCCACTCCTGTGTTCCACCACGTGTGTATCTGGCCGGAGGAGCGGGAGCAGCTGGTACGCCTCTCTCGTCGTCACGAGCATCCTTTCCCCACTCCTAAACCGTCATCGCTCTGACATAGCCTGTGCCCCACATCTCCACATTTTGTTCCTTCAGCACTTCTCTGCAGACAGCATGCATTTACTTTGCGATCGTTTCTTAGTTGAGGGGGACGATGTGTAGCAGGGACGTTTCGAACTTGCGAGGTCCTCCTCGAGGGCGATAGATGTGGGTCGCTATTGGTTGCCTGTTTGTGTTGCTGTCCTCCCATAGAACATGGGTGGGGTAGAACAGACCCCTCGCGTTTAACAGAATGTGTTGCCATGGAAGCCTTGGAACCTCATTACTTCCAAATCTATACTGCCTTGAAATCATAACCACATCTGCGCCTAATTTATGGTTCGGGAATCAGTGAAGTATCCTTTAAGGCTATTCGTGAATAAATCATGGAATAAATTCGTTCTGAGTGACTTGATCAATATTTCAACTTAGAGTCCACCAGTGTCTCCGGAATGATCCACAAAAGTATCTTCTACAAATCAGGTTTGCGTAAATGCCGGCCACAACGAATGAAACTGCGCGCATGATCCCACCATGATAGATTCCACGTTATATACATTATCATAGACGATTACTTATAATTTGAGCATCCAATACAAAATAATTTGGAGCATTTGCATCGTAGCTGAATCATTTAATAGGCGCTGTTGTAAAGCTTCACTCGGCTGAGGATTCTTTCATTCGTGACCTTGATCCTATTGGTCGCCTAATGCAGAACTGCTGAGTGATGTGTTACCGTGCGTATTGGTGACGTGGATTCGGCCTCAGTAATGCCCGCAGAAGGCTCGAACGGATGAACTGCACTTGAAATTCAAAGACGCAGTCATGGCTTAAGCAAACGTTATTCCGCTTTTTGCATCTACGCTTCCACTAGAGCGAGCTTAGGAATTCTACACAAAACTAACCCGACCAAAGCCAGTCTGAAGTTGCTGTGTGAGAAAGGAAAGATCAAAAAGAAGGAGCTGGAGGCAAATTGTAAAGCCGTCGCCATTGGTAGCAATCTGCGTTGCTTATTCTTAATGCTTTATTAGCAGCGCCAGTTTCGATGGAGTGGGTGAGTGGCTCACGAGTTCACCTCCAGCACATTTTGCTCAGCCAGTGGAGAACATCGAACATTCATTTTGCCTACGCCAGGATGCTTCGTTCCTCATTACCATTCCGCATCTTCTCCTACCACACCCTCCACCTGCGCCAGCTCAGTAATGCTCTCTCATTACTCCACCTCCCCAAGATCTCATCAAGCATTGATCGAACGGTTGCTGTTATCATGCCAGAGACCATTTGACGAATAACTCCCACCAGACTAGACCATTGCGGACCAAGTTTTGCTAATGACTGAGACTCATTGTAGACTTGTTCGGATCAAATGCATTGCCTTCAGCAGTTTCATCTTCTTACTTTTCTTCGATTCGATGCATCTAGCTGCCTCGCACCAATTCCGCCTCTTCCACGTGTGCCATTCATCTCTTTGAGAGCTAGGTTAAGCATGTTGCTCCAAGATCCTGCCTTCAGCTTTTATGTTGCATATACCACCACCTACCTCCTTTGCGCTTCTAGACAGCTGCCCCACCTGGTGCCACACAGTAGCGTACGGGAGCAGGAAATGCCTTCCTTCTTCCACTACACCCCTTGCGCCGTGTGTGTCAGTGCCTGGTGGCCTAAACGTGTGTGTGCGTGTGTCAGTGTTCATGTCCCACTTGCGCCTGGTAGAGTGGCATCAATTGGCGTCATGTGGGGAAGAACAAGACCACGTGAGTGTGTGAATGCATGCGAATTGCAGGTACGTTTATCTCGCATATGTTCCCAAGCTTCACCCTCTAGATGACGGGACCGTCAGTCCTATCTCACACATGCTGGATGTAGGTGGATCATCTTTCGTGTCGTCGGGATACCAAGTTGCCTCTGCGGACGCGGAACAAGAAAATTCGTCAAACAGAACGAAAACTGAAATCACGAACACATAAAGTGGCAGGTAGTTGCAGCCAAACAGTTGCATTTTTATGAAGCATTCAGTGTCTTAAGGCTGACTACTCTCACGCAACCTCACGCTTGAAGTCAGACCGGGACGAAGGAAGGTGGTTTTGTAAACAGTGCTCGTATTTCGAACACTGAGTGATATCGTACCTGGTATGGCGGGAGGAAAACACTTTCGTTACCTTCTCTAGACGGCAGTTGTGGTGTCGCCACAAGACCTGCGTGTCAGCCCAATCCTCACACCACCCAACGCTGGCTGTTCCGTCTCTTAGCAACGACTCAAGCACATACTCCTTTCCCCCTCACTGCTTAACACAATTAAGGAAACTGCATGCGCACTGCACTGGCATTGCTAAGCTCAGTCCTGAGTTAACACCGTTGAATGGTTCATAATAGCCCTGTGAATGAGATATTTTAGACAACTTTGAAGCGCTTAGGTACTGGTGTCGTTATATGACGACACCTTGACTTGAGCCTTGTTTTGGATCATTCTTTCGAGCATTGCTTCCTAATTTCATCTTAACCCTTCCCTACGAATATAAAGTTGGATTTGGGCTGTTGCACTCAGACGAACTGCGGAAGGCTAGCTGTGGGGTTAATGGGAACCGTTTTTACTCACGGACGAATGGCAATATATGGTGCCGATGAAATCAGAGACACGCGGTGTCAGACTTTGCAATTTGTAGTCCCTTCATGCTCAGACGGAATGCATTTTGAACGCATAAACACAAGCATTCAAATGGTCGCGTAGATGTAACGGGATGGCTGTCTCTTCGTGATTCACAAATTTCTTGTGTCTGGACGTATTTGCAGAATGCTAGCCCATGGAACAATAATTCTGACTGCAGAGCAAAGCAGTAGCCTTTGCTCGACCTTCCGCGAAAACAATTAGTGTTGCTCAATACCCCTCCCATTTCACATGGCAAAGTGAATGCAAGGCACGCCTACGATCACACTACCTTCCAACTGGGATTTTGCACAGATTCCGAAGGACATTTTGCAATGAAAGACTCAGCTATTCAAATCAAATGTGGGAGCAGAATAAGAGAAGCAATGTCGGTTACAGAAGAGGTCTGATCGATGTCAGTTAATTTAGTCCAAACATCGAAGTAGTCGTCACGAGAGTCCCTACATTCTCTTGGCGATCACGTCGTAACATGCCCACTCCAATAGATCGGACCAGTTCATAAAGTCCTCCCCTTCGCGTCTGATGCACCACAGTCTCCAGTTCGGCGGTGCAGCAGACAGCACACTATTGCAGACGCCACCAATTTTGTCAATGAATCTTGCAAAGCACTCCATCTCACCTGATTTGTCCTTCTCCGCATTAACAGCGAGTGCGATGACTAGTGTTTGGTGCGGTTCTAGGGCTTCCACGATGGCTTTTATCTCATCCCCGATGACTAGAAAGCGGTACACAACGTAGATAATGCAGTCAAAGTCATCGGGCTCCTCGTCGTTGGCTGCATCTGCACTTCTTACGACTAGGTAATCCAAGCCACTGTCGTGGCAATCTCCAATGATGGCGAGGTTACTTCTCCTGGCAAACCGTACATTCAATGGATACCTGCTGAGAGGAATGTCCCTGCCAGCTGCGATGCGTGGTGATTCCAACATCCAAATGCACTCACAATAGGCCATCTTGTCGATGTTGAAGAAGGGCAGCAGACGAAAGCGTATTGTTCTGTGCGCTTGGTCATGAGGCAACGCGGACAGTAGGGCATGACAGGAGTGAGTCTGCTGGGTGTGGTATCGAATGGCGTCGGAAGCCCTGTCGAAGGAGATTTGTGAGGAGAGCGGGAATAGCAGCTGGCACAGACGTCCATCGAGCCAGGTCCACTGCTTAATGTGCTGGGCCATGACAGTGGAGGACCGTCGAGTGGAGAGAATCGACTTCCAATTCGGAAGAGCGGTGCAGATGTTTACCAAGTCTGCAGCATCGAGGTATTCGCATATTCTCAATGGCAATTCAAACGGCAGTTCTGTGATCGTCCGACCTTTGTTTTCTTGTGCCTATAGTGTTAGAACAATTCATGAGATCTTGGGTGGCATGACAACCACCCGTGGAAAATGTGAGAGTGAAATAGAAAAGAGCTTGTAGTTAGCGGCACATGAGCATAAGCGAACAAGAGAAACAGGCAGAGTGCACTGAGGCCCACCATAATTCGGAGATCTTAGCAGAGGTTGACAGCGTGGCGTGGAGTCGGGTTTTATATGGTCTGCACCTCGGGTCAGAGGTCGGAGTCGCCTCGCCTTGATGTCAGCACATTGGTCGTCTTCGTGCCGTCCAATGTAAAATGTGGTAAATCCATCTTGTTTAACAACAAAGTGAGACGACTGACAAGGTTCATGATCCTCAATGGGTGGACAGGACTCGCTGCAAAAGAGGCGTAGCTACGGCACCATTTCAGTAAACGAAGCCGCCCACATGACCTGACAAACAACCAGTAATTGGGTCGATGCTGCCCGATTGCTCTCTCATTATCCCCTAAATTACCATGGTGTAGGTGAGGCATCGATTTTGACGAAGGTCTGTTTTAGCCATGCATATCTGATTAATTTGTGGAATTCCGTCAACACAGCCGCATTTCTTGAGGATGTCTTCGATAGCGTCACGCACATCATAGGTGGCCTTATCCTTCCACGCATTTATTGCATGCACTTAATTCTTGTCGATGTGCACGATAGACTCGTCCACACAGCATGTAGGTTAGCCAACAGGCAGACGATGGTGCTTTCATGCCGTTTCATTTTTCGAAATACTACAGGACAATGTGTGGCATCGCACCCAATAATGCTATAACAGCAACGTTCCTTTATGTATCACATGCGATTAACTGAGCATATTATGTCCTAGTCGCACTAAGGTGGCTGGCGTGCAGATGGAGTGAGTGGATGGGATGCAAGGAGAATCCGTGGCTCCGACTAATGTGGAAAACGCGGAATTCCTAGCAGAAGCCTTGCGTACAACTCGAAAGCATGCACACTCAAGCAATACGTGAGCCGAGGAGATTGGGTTATGCACCAAAGACCTGTCTTAACTGGCCTCTATCGAAGTTGATTGCGACCAGCCCTTCTTGCCGCGCAGAATATGAAACATCCTCGCTCTGTTCCACCATCTACCATCCGACTCACCAAAAGCTTTGCTTGGTTGCATTTGCGCAGCATTTTCCATCACCGATAATTTTGTGTATCATGGTGTCACCTGGTTCAAGAATGACCACAGTACTGCTTGTTGTGCCAGATGGACACTACACATGCTGTGCGTCGCTTGGGTTAGTAGTGACTAAGCCACCCATGTCACGTGGATCGACCATTTGACTCTCGACACACTTTGCTGTGCACTCAACGTGAGTTGTCCATCGCGTCGAACGTGCCAAAATTAGGGACGTGTGTCGACTTGTATAATGTTAGGGAACTTAGCCACTCGTAGCTATACCAAAGAACAGGGGACATTGGAGTGGGACTGAAATTCACACACAACGTAAGATGGCGCATAAGAGGCAGACGTCGGCGCTCCTGCCCATAATCAAAGAAATGCATTACTTCCCCAACATTCGGGTTATGACATTCATAATTCTTTTCATTTAAATCAGTGAAGAGAATTTAACTGAGCGCCAGCTGAGAATTGACCTGAGAAGGCGCAAATGCACAACTGAGAGACGGATGCAGTGCGCTGGCAGCTGGCCCGAATGCGCATCTTCCACCACAGCTCACAGGATTTGTCGGCCGTTGGGTCAGTGAGTTAACAAACAAATGCAACTTTTGATAAATTTCAGCCAACATGCATGGAAGCAGTGAGTAACGTGTTGATAGACTTCGTGGTTTGGCATCCATTACTCGTTGCCAGTGGAGTGATGGTAAAGGGTTGCGCAAGCATAGATCACTATACCTGACTTCGTGCAATTTCCGTCTGTCTGGGTCTCGACAATAGCAAATCGGATGTGCGCATTGAGATGAGTTACCCAGTTTCACTCGCCGCTCTCTGGATTTCGCCTCCCTAATAGTGCCCTTGTGTTGGATGCCCCTTAGACATTCGTGCACTTGTCTCATCACACCACGGGGCAATCACTGCTAGTCGAATGAAGAAAAAGAGCAACAGCCGAGTAAAATATGTCAAACAGAATGAAGCATGTAGACCGTAGATGCGTTATCGAAGGCTAGAAATGTGCTCCGTTCACGAGGAGAACATCATAACTAGCGTCGGTGGCACATTGGCGATACCGCAAAGATACGCTCAAGCGATTCCAATAACACTTGGGGATAGATATCTTAGCTAGTTTTGGTGTGCTTTGCACCGAATGCTTCCCCTCCAATTCCTAAAATCTACCCTCTGTTAAGGCAGAGCACGCATCGCTACTATTCCTCTAGTGACTGGCATCACCTCCTTACTTCCCAGTAAATGCACCTCAACATTTCCTTCATCAGTTAAGCCTATTCCACGCTAAGGACACATAGGGCTTAGTAACACATGAGCTAATCCAACTCACCCCGTCGCATTTGTCCAATGACCCTGATCATGTTACCAGGTCGACATGACACACTGTTACCTGACGCGTGCATTGTTCAACGGCGTGGACGCGATGCAAGCGGAATTTGCTGCACATTTGCCAGTTCCGCCAACTGCAAGGCAGTAAATATGCTTTCCTTACTCACAACGTGTCAAGTTATTATTAGTGTGGAGCACACCCTACTCTTGACTGAATTCACTAAGCTATGTGGCAGTGGTGGATATCAAATAGAGGCAGCATTGGAGAGCTTGCTTCGATATTATGCAGACGGCATTCCACTCAGCCCATATACTGACGTTGTTTGTGTAGCCATGCTTTCCGCAGCTTCAGTTCCTGTGCCTCTAGTCACTGCAGCGTCGAAGTTGGTCGATGCAGTGCATGCATTGAGGCGACGGAAATGGCTACTTCCATGCCAGCATTAAGGATGAACGTGGACGGAAGGAGGTCACGCTTTGTCGAGTAAACACGAAGTGGCGCAGACTTTTGCTTGCACGATTTGACAGGACCACTAAGAAAGGTAAGCACATAGGAACGAATGCGAGGAGAGGGAAGCAATGTGCCTCGGCATTGGGCACAAGCTGCCGAGTGAATAAGAGTGCAAAAGCAGATTGAAGAGGGAACAGGAAACGTGGTGCCTCGTATCAGATGTAGCATGAAGGCGCCCCACACAAAGACTGCTGCAAAACATTTGGATCTTATTAGAAGGAATGCGGTATTAGCTACTCCGACTAAGAGTATTTTTATGAAGGCCTTTACATTGTATCGGAGGGACTGGTTTCAGCATAATACTGGGCTCTGCCAGAGAATATTTCCACGACCATGGACTTCTTGAAGTTGCCACAAGTAACACAGTTCCGACAGAAACCTCTCACGTCTGGGCTAAGTGAGGGCCACCGACACCATTTGCTTGGGGCGTTGCGCATACTCTTTGCTCCCACATGACGTGGTTGGTCGTGCAGCTCTTGGTAAACGGCATGCAACAACGAGCCTGAGACCAATTAGTGTTTGCGCTGAAAGTCGGCTTTGTAACCACAATCTTCAATCACTAGGACTAGTTCTGACTATTCCCGTGACATCCCTCTGACTGCAGGCTGTTTAGCACTAGGAGTCTTCCAACCAATTCTATCTCGACGAGCATTTGAATGGTAGCCGCTGCGTTTCAGAATCCGATGGCAACTGTCCGAAATTCACATAGTCCGTCTGGCACTATGAAAGCAGCTCCCCGTCCGTCTGTTTCCATCACTTCCACTTCCAGCACCCGCAAGTCGAGTGCAGGATGGATAGCCAGTATGACCCATGCTGGGAGTGCAACAAATCTCTTGTGTAGTGTGTTGGCAACACGTCCCTCTCAGTTACGGCATGCCGTGATCAATGCGTAATCGTGGGCTACCACATCTTTGCTTTTGTAGAGCTATCGGAGGGTGCACTGAGATGGAGTGATTTATAATTTCATCCTGGATTATCTCATCAACTGGATGGGTTACTTCAGCCACCAGGAGGGGCGTTAGACATCTGGACGATCGCCAAATGGATTCGGCTCCGCTAGTGTCTACCGTAGGCCTAGGAATGTCTGCGTGTTCCAGTTTCGCATCTCGCTATCCAGGCATGTCCTCGTATTTGTTTGGCATTGCGCGTGCTTTTCCTCGTTTTCAGTGTTGTGAGCGAATGTGAGCAAAGTTCATCTAATTTGGTCGTAAAACAACTGCGTTGGTTTCATTGTTTGCTGGGTGGAAAGAGCATCTTGCGCGAATGTGAGGACCGATTAGGCGTCGTGAAGAAATTCAGCAACAGGTACAGGGCCCCAAGCTCGATGGGGGCACTTAGTGAACTTCATCACCTAGAATTCGTCCATTGTGCGCTAGCCGTCCCCCCTTCTACTAAACCTAGTCTTGTGCTAATCGACACAATTGAGATCTTGCTTCTAAGGCTTGGAAAATCTCGCAGATTTGTCATGGACTTGGCTGAATGAACATCCTTCTGGTTCATCTGGAACTCGCATAAATGAGTGGAAGCCAGTTAGGGGCAGGCAGAAGAAGGAGCAGGTGGGACAGCATATCCTTGGAACGTGCTACGGGTGAGTCTGTCATGAAGATGTAGGGTTTGAACATCTGCTGGGTACATGATAGACAAAGTCACGTTGTGTTCCTACTGCTTTCGATAGCCAACTGACCAGTTGACTGAGCTTGTTGATGTTTATGGCGCAGGGTTACTCAACCAGGATGGACAGTTGGGAGGCATCTGAGAATTGCGAACGACTACCTGGCTAATAATCCTGGTGAGCGGCGCCCTTCGAATGGGACGAGTATCTAGGTGCTGAATTTGTCCAGCACATTGCTCATCACCCCCGCCACGTTGTTGGCAGCAAAGGAGGAGTTCATGGCTAGGTGCTACGGGTGAGTCTGTCATGAAGATGTAGGGTTTGAACATCTGCTGGGTACATGATAGACAAAGTCACGTTGTGTTCCTACTGCTTTCGATAGCCAACTGACCAGTTGACTGAGCTTGTTGATCTTTATGGCGCAGGGTCACTCAACCAGGATGGACAGTTGGGAGGCATCTGAGAATTGCAAACGACTACCTATCTAACAATCCTGGTGAGCAGTGCCCTTCGAATGGGACGAGTATCTAGATGCTGCAGGTGTCCAGCACACGTTGTTAACAGCAAAGGAGGAGTTCCTAGTTAGGGTCTGCTTCCGCTGGTCGATGAAGAGATGGAACAAGATCTCGCGGCAGAGGTCATTGTGGGAGACGTGACAGATTCCTACGCCTATTGCGTTTGAGACCAAACCTTTCGGGGGATCTCGAAGGAAGGGGGGGATTGCAGCCATTGAGGACGTAGATGGAAGCCAGAATTTGTGGTCTGGCTTTCAAAGGAGTGAGGACAGGATGTGCTGCCACGAATGTAGCACTCCTCCTGATCACATCCGCTTCTCTGCCACTATTCCTGACAGGAGAGGACTTATTGCAGTGCAGCATATTTATTGTCACATATCAAAGAGCGTCAATGTAGTCTTAATGCAGACTGGAGGGGTGATTTATCTTAGCTTCGGGGAAATCGACCTTCTCCTCAAGCACGAGACTTGAGTTACTCCCTCAGCTCTCGGTTCATATACGGCGACGGCACTTTTGATCTCTTTTTTGAAGTAATTTGATTAATTTGAGCTTTGCCAATAATTTCCAACCGTGCTTTCGACGCGTCAATGGATGCATTCATTGGCTACTCTAGCCAAACCNNNCTAATGCCCTCTTTACGATGGGGCTATTGAAGTGCGTTTCAGACAATGCCTGCACATGTCCCTGAAGTAGCAGATTGAAGAAAGAGGTCTTGTCCCGCTTCGAGTGGATTTCCTCACTTGTGTTTACTTTTGCGAAGCGTAAGGTTGAGAAGCTGCATCCAGATGACACTATGCTATTGGATAAATCTGGCAGCATCGGCAAGGATGCGTTTCTCTTTGCTGATGATGAAGTCTTTATAGCATTGTGAATAGGGGAGGTTTGCAGACGTAGCAACGATCTCGTCTACGAAGCAACAGGGCATTCCTTGTGGTGAATCTGGTGCTTGGCGATTACTTCTTGCATTTTGGCAGGAAATTTAAGCATAGTCACAGCTTTCTTGATCTCGACTGCCTAATAGTCATCGACGACTACGTGGGGCTGCTGAAATGAATCGGAGGACCACATTGGCCTGTCATAGTTCATAATTTCGCATTATTGTGTTGATTCTCTTCCTTATGCAGTTGAATTTCTCCCGCGCTTGTGCGAGCATGATGGTCTGCTGGAAATGCCTTCTAAGCTGGGGTCTATTGATCGTGCCCATAATTGCTCCAAAGGCAGGCGTTCGGGCATTTCTTTGCGCTTCTTACCCCAAAGTCCTTTGATGCCAACAGTCAGTGGTTGGCGATTATGTTGTTAGCCCTGCACTGTCGGGCTTGACTTGGTTTTGGCCTCCATGAGAGCTGTCTACACACTTAGGTTTACAATGACGTATTTGTAATAGCCGCCTCTTATTCCCTATTTATTACCGTTTAGCTGGTCTGTTCTATCCGTGGATAGTGGGTAGTTAATTTATACGCTCTTCCCTTGTTGCACTTGTCTTGCCTTGTGTGCAGGCTTGCTAAAATTCGGTGCGAGGTCATGTCGCGCCCTCAGCAACAAGCAAGCGTTCCAGCAGTTAATTTAAATTTTAGCTTGCGCCTCTGCAATGGAGCGATTGTCCGAGTGGTGCCACATAACCCTCCCAATGCAAATGGCCACTATTTACTGTCTGATGTTGCCTCCACACCCCTTAGTCATCGAGGTGTTTTACATCAGTAGTTATTCGTTGTGGTGCTGCTGCGAAAAAGCTGTCTCCATGCATGGGTGCAGATTTATTACATTTGGTAGAATTGTACACTTGAATTGGTTCCAGACTTCTCCCTCTCTACTCGTCTGCGCTTGTAAGCATTTCGTTTTCAATCCCAATCGCACGAATCTGTCGCCTTTCAGCGTGTAGTAGTGTGGCCAAATTCAATCTGCTTCGAGCTTTATTTTCGCAGTTGGGATGAACGGCATGAAGGTGGCAATTGGCACTAAGTATTCCTCTGTCTAGCGCATTTCTCTGCAGAAACTCTGAGTCGTATCCGTGAGTAGGACTTCTTCATCTTAAGTTCATGGTGATCGAAGTCATCGCCAACAAATTTCACCTCATATCAGAGAACCCTATCATTCAACTCTTAGTCCACTTCGACCCGTGAAATACTCTTTGCTTGTACAGTCATTTGTTCTGTTCGTGCCTACTTATTGTCCGTATCTATTTCCTTCCATTCTAAAGGTGTTTATTCACCCTGTCACTTGGGTCCCTCCATTCGTTTTGTATCTGTTCACCTACCCGTGCCTTATCCGGCCATCCATTACTCGCCTCACCTCCACCGAATTCATTCACCCTGTACTCACCCCTTTGTATGCTCTGCACTCCACTTGTTCATTTGACCCGCTTTCTTCCACTTCGGTTGCACAGCTTTACATAGGGAACTGTAATGTGTACTATACACCAGCCAGGTGAATATCATTGACGCGCTTTAGGGGTCACCTGGTATTCCTGCTGTTCCACCACCAAGGTCTCTTCCTGGAAGAAGTGATTCAACCAGTACACATCTTTTGTCGTCACTCGCGGAATGCGAGCACGCATCGATTCATCCTTGAGCATAGCCTTTGGCCTGAGANAGCCGTTGGCCTGGGATCAACTATGCCTACCACCCTCATTGCTCGCCTCCCCTGCATTTACCTGTTAACAGTTCACCATTTCGCTAGGAGGGTTATTTTAATTGACAGTGAGTTGCCAGCGTGCTGGCAATGTTGTCGAAGATAATAGGATGCAGGTACAGTGATGGCGGGGATAACGCGGAGTGTTGCCTCTGGCTGACATGGNCTGATAGGGTTTAGTCGCGAGGACCTGTGATTGTGAGGGGGGACAATCCGTGACGGCGATGATTTGAGCTTGAGAGGCCCTTACGGAGGAGGGTGGATTCGATTCGCTGCATTGCGAACTGTCGTGGCCTCACCTTTTCATTAACGGAAATCGAGCAGCCATGAAAAGAGTGGAAACGATCGTTCGTGCTCAGTGGAGGTAATGTTGTGAAATAATTAGAATTTTAGCCTTCCCGACAATTCTTCGTTTGGATTCCATGGCTATGCTTCCTCTAGATTCGCAGGTGACGCCGAAGTTCACAGCTAAATAGCGCGCCCAAACTATAAATATTTTGATCTGATTCACATCCTCCCCCAATCCTGCTCACTCCCAGCTAAGATGAAAGGAGCAAAATGAGGCCGACCACGTGACCACGTGTTCAGATGGTAGGCCGAATGATGCGAATGTTGAGCGAAGAGAAAATATTCTGATAAATACATGATCAGGCAAATGGTCATGATCTCCATGCCCACTCTTTTGCTTGGCAATCCCCCAGGCATGGGTGGGAGAGCACCT
>LWMK02000593.1:0-14454 GCA_001693075.2 Taenia saginata
CCGTAAGTAATAGAAGACCTACAATGCCCATGATTGCCCTTTTTGAAAACCCTACAAAAAATGAATCGTACTGATAGAATCGCTGTGTGGTGGGGCTTATTAAAATGAGAACATTTGGAGTAGATGAAGGTCGCCATTATATTTACCCAAAGCACTCCACGCTTCCTTTTTACTCACGTGACTCAGTCGCTCGCGCACTTCTTACAGAAGAAATGCAATAATGCTCTGGCGAACACAGAGTTCCTAGGAGGCCCAACACTACCTTGGCCTTTTTATGGTCAATTCCTTGGAATACCTTTTAGCAGCTCTTGCCATGTGTGCCCGACCACCTAGTTGACCTTGGTCATCTCCTCTACTGCGAATTAAGTGGAACTTGCCACGAACCTCTTGTATGCTGGAGCAATTCTAGGATTCGTTCTTCGTGCTTTTATTGAGTATTTTTATTGACTTCAGCCGAAAGCACCATACGCGCCGCAGCATTGCCATTTCCTCCAAAGATGTTCTGTAGCGCAACGACTCTGCATCACTGCACACACGCCCTTGTCTCTAGAATTTTAAATAATCACAATGCTGCAGTCCTTTAATTTAGTGTGTGCGTATACGGCCAATATTTATTGTTTTTAATTATCTAATTGTCTGATGATCTGTTTGAGCTGCGAACTTCCTCCTTTTCAGACAGTCTATGAGCTGTCAAACATTTCCGTCGTCTCTTAATCTAGGTGTTCAGCGAGAAAGTGGATAAGTCTCCATTACTGAGATGCCACGTCAACGTGGTACGTCAGTTGGTCTATTGAGAAAGATTGTGGTAAACGCAAAAGCTGATTGTGCTAAGATCAACAGCAGTAGATCCACCACCCACTGGCGTGGATATAACTTGAGGGACTTTGTCCCGTGTGCACATTGAATGGCGAATAAAAGTTTAAAAACCAGTTAGGAATCACACTAGCATCGAATGGGTACTTTTTAACACGCCACTTATGACGACATGCGCCAAGTCGACTAACGGGCTGACTGACCTAACTGACGCTGCTTTCAACCCATAAAGTGGTGCAACAAAGATATTGTCAATGTTGCAGTGGTGTGGCAGATTTCACTTGAAGTTTCCTCATTTTATGCTAGTTAAAGATAGCGGTGTAGTAAACGCTGCAGCTTGTTTGACTTAATTTGCAGCCAAAGTAAAGGGTCTTCGTATGGAGGGCTGTTGAGCGATCGCATGGACTGTGAAATCTGAGCTTACGGAAGCGTTGCGAATTGTGAAATAAGCCGTTTAGTTTACCTTGATTACTAATTGCCGATTTGACGGGTAAATTGTCACTTTAAAGAGTTCTCAAAAATTTAACTGTTCCTCCTGCACAAATACCTCTCAGGAAAGTCGAAAAATAACTAATTTAATTTTTCGATTATCTAGTCGGTGTGTACGCCAGAGTTCTGTCTACGTCTGTATTTAACTCCAATTTGAGTGCTTTTAGCATGATTCTTCCTCTGCTCATTTCTGGGTCCTCTCCTTGCCATAGAAATGAGTTAACGTAGCTAACCTTTAACTCGAAGCGACAATTTTACTAATAACATGTAAAAATTAGGTTGCTAGGTGATTCATTTGGCTTCTGCGCCATTTCCCAGCCATTTTATCATCTCTATTGTAACCATGCATTGTAATGGCATAATTGCATGAGTTTCGTTTACCGGCCTTGTAAGGACAGAAGTGAATGCCAGCGAGGGCACTGTCACAGCCATAATTACTGAATGGCCAACTACCAATTCGATGACAGAAACTGCACTCACAGCTATCAATATTTTGGCACTGATTTTGTTTTACAAAAAAAGAGAAATGCCTTATTTTTTATGTACATAACACAATTAACTGGATGTTACTTTGCCGAATTTCTATTTGATACTTGCAACCTTATCTTCTGCTGCATCGGGTAGCGCCAATTAATCCAACTTGACCAGATGGAACACAGATCAGATAAAACACGAAGTCACACCACTAGGCTAAAATTGTTTGAAAAATCGCATTTCTTCATCGTCTGCGGTCGTCATAAATATTTATAATCCGATCATTACTACTAAAGAGGGAATAAAGCAGACAGTGTTGTCATAATTCTGACTACTTAGAGGCCCAAATGCAATACAGGCACCGTTATTTCAGCAGTTAGTAAGGTTCTTAAACTTTGCCTCGTGATGATCACTGCAGAGAGATTTACAAAGGGACTGTCAGATTTTCCCCTCAGTCACAAAATCTATTCGCAATTAGGCCACAAAGTTCGAACTGTTCAGGCGAACGCTGCTAGACAATGGGTCAATTGCTTAACGCCATTCACCAGCTTTTGCTGCAATGCTCGCTACCGTTGTCGTTCAAATAACCTGTGAATACGTGCGAGGCGGATTGGCTTCATCAGCTCCATCAGCTCTGCAATTAAGGTTGTGTGACGGCTTGTTGGTTACCTTGGAAGTTGACTGTGTTAGGTGGATGAATTCGTACCAAAACAAACAGCTGGATTCGTTAATGAAAGAACCTATGCTGGATCAGGAGGGTAGATAGAAAGCTCCCTAACACGACTGTTGCAAGCAGTTCCAACTTTTCAATGGGTAATTATGACAAGGAGACGTAAGCCGCCTCTTCAAAGATGGCATAGACTACCAATGTGAGCTATAGCCTCAGGTTAGCATTTTCGAATGAGTCAAATTAAAATGCTTGGTCACTCATGCTACCTTTGCAACGATGGTGATGGGACGCATTGTATCCACTCAATGGGGCTGCATTTAGAGAGTGGAGGAGGAAAGGGAGGCAAGCACCTAGAAGATCGACAGGCATTAAATGCTTCTCTTACTGAAAGCAAGATTTATTATTCTTTTTGCCTCAAACTTCCTACAGCACAGCGCGAATAGCATGAATAATCGAGTGTCCACCAATTTTGACCTAATGACCAGTGATCCATGGAATCTCATACAACAGAAACATAAACGTGTCTTTATACCTTAACTGTGGGTGACGAATTTGTTGGCGATGGTTACCACATAATCGTCTAAATCAGTATTTTCTTCCGTGGTTCTGTATCTTCCTCCTACAGTGACGCATTTGCACTTTATTGGGTTCGCAAAGCCTATGAATGAGAAATCGGCCTACCCATTTCCAGCTTTCCACTTAAGTCTAACGTCTTAAGTAAATTTGTTGAAATTGGGGCAGACAAAGTCATTTTGAGCGAACTAGTTATCTCTTTTCTGTAGTGTGCCACATGATTAGCTTATTTAGACTCGTTTTCGTTAGCGGGGATTTCTTGAGTCGAACAAAGATGAGCAGCACTTTACTAGGACCCCACTTTCCTTACATACCAGCAGTGCGATTTGACAAAGGCACCTCATTACTGAGCCTACTACCCTCTACTACCTCCGGCCTCTTGCTGCAGAGCTATCTTTGCCACCACCGACCCAGTGTTTGCCATTGGTCCCCTCGAGAGCTCAGTCTCCTGCCGCCACTTGGTCGCACCCAGTGTTCACGCAGGCGAGGTATAAAGGTTTAAGTTTGCTCGCCTTTGACGTCGTCTCTCTCGCTGCAGTGATGACACTACCTCTGTGCACTTTGTTTCAAACGGCGCAGATCCATTACACCATGAATGAGTGATCGGCGAATGCTGCCACCGAACTTGTGATGGCCTTGCTGCGCCTGAAAAAGGGAACACTACAGCTGGTGGCCCTGTTACTTTTATTGCTTTTCCGTCGTCTGTTAGTAGGTTTATAGGTTTGGTCGCACAGCCTAAGAAAAGAGCAGGAATAACTGTTATTTAAGGTTATTAACAAAATGAATGAAGATGCATATTCGATCAGAATGTTTAAAGACCAGATTTAACGTGTACAGCAACAGCGAATTTCGTAGAATTTAATGGATTGCATATCAGTAAATAATGATCCACTTCACGACAGATTCAACACGATGACGGTCTTCTGTTCCTTACCACGCCAATTGCAGTCACATGACCAAATTCGGTTCAATAAGGTAATATCCTTTTCTTTACTCCTACTCCAAATGCAGTAACTTGGTCCAACTCGATTCAGTAACACAGCATTCGCCTCTCTCCCCCTACTTCAAATACATATCCACTTTCAAGTATTGAGAGATGCATCAACTGCACCCGAGAGTTGGGCTAGCGGAGAAAAGGGGAATATGAGGCAGTACTCACAACCTCACCCGGAGTAGAATTCTTTCCAGAGACGTGAAGTTGTTTTTTATCCTAAATGTGGGACTAGGTCGTCCTATCCATCGACCCACCCGTTCCAATTGACCAGCCCGCTTCCCAAGGCAGTCTACCTTTGGAAAAATTTGGACCGCTCTTATTTTATGAAATAATCAGATGAATGAGTAAATAAGGGAGTGATTAGGCGACTAAATGAACAAGTAATGAAATCGAGAAAAAATAATAAAAGAATGAACTAATGCAGGGAGGATCTGGTTAGCCTTTTCACAGCTAACACAAAGCAGGTTGAATAAAACTCGACAGTTGGATGGATGAATGGCTAAAAAGAATGTGGCAAAAAAGGAAGGTGAATCTCTAGGGTTACATAGGCGTTACTCATGTGCGAATCAAACTAATGATATTGTGCTGCCGTACGTGCATTTGCCACAGCTGGCCAGAAAATAATAGGCGATTCAAACGCAAGTTATATAGGCTGACAAGCATTTGCGGTAATGCAATGTAACTTTGCGCAGAAAAAATTACTGAAATATATTCATCTGGAAGAGAATCACACGTGCAACCCCCAAGATTTATGGATGCAACTTTACAACTTGCACAGTGTTCATGCTTCCTTTAAGCGTCTAGGCCAAACACACCCCACCTACCACCCTACATTTTGCAAGGCAATGAGGAAGGTGTAAGCAAATCCCCATTCTTAAGTCAGGAGGTTGTTATTTTGCTTTCCTGTTAATATTTCAGTCATTGGCATGCTATGTCCATCAAAGCAGTCCAAACTAAACCTTCTCATCTTCGTGGCAACAATGCTGAGTGTGCTCAAGTCAAGTACGTGGCAAATCAACACCAAATGCAGCCGCTTTGTTTTACAATGAGATGCCTTAAAGCCAAAGAAAGAGGGAGAGGAGGTGAGATAGAAGAGCGTACTTACACACATACACTTTGTAAATGAGAGTGCGCTGTTGTGCAATAAACAGGATGTTGCAAAAACGCAATAATTGACGAAACATGAGAAGTCGATTGCCGCTCATTTGAAGTAAAGTGAAGCTATTACAGCATATGCAGTTCAGAGCAGTGCGTTGCTGGGCAAACACGTTCAAAGCAGATAAAGATTCCGGAAGACGAGGTATCATGTCCACGCTTTCCGTAACAAGAAAACAACTCACTCATTCAGTGAAGTAGGGCTCCAACAACAACATCAACAACAATGCGATCCGCACTCTAGTGTTGCTGACGGTTCAGCGATGTGATGATTGGTTCACTCCTACAGCATTAACTAAGTGGCTATCGTGGTGGAGGCTGAGCACATGACTGCTTTCGCATGCCAAACAGCGGATTATAAAAACCATGTATTTAGTGCTCCTTCATTTCCTTCATGTCTGTAAAGAGCAGTTTGCAGACCGAGTGACTAACTGAAGAATAGCTTACGATGAGAATGGCTTGCGCTGTCAAGACTACAAAGCGGTCAAAATATTGTCACCATCTTTGCTTAAACCACTGAATTACAGGTCAGGGGTTCGCACCGCTCTATGCTCAAAAGGCCATGCTTTGCTTGTGCTTTTGGTGGACTGCAGTCAACGTTGTTCATAAAGAATCACCCTCATACAAGGACCGAATGTTGCTTATGTATTCGACATGTCTACACGATTAAACTCTGCACAACTTGGGGATGCTTGAGAGAAACTCCCTGAAAACGGTACGGTAATTCAATCGGGTGAAGGAAACCGCTACGTCTAGGAAGCAATTCAAAACTATTCCTTACTGCAGTGCTTGCCCATTAGCAGGTGATGAGACGCACTTAAATAATGCACAACCCCTGTCACTCATGCTCGCGGTTTTCGTAACAATTCGATTGAAAAACATTTTAGTGCGATTTGAGCAGAAAATCGCGTCTAACAGTAAATGCCCTACTTAAGAAAACGACAAACAGTCATAATTTTGGCATTCATATCTAAAACTTTCAACCCATTATTCTTCTAAAATGCAGTGCAGTGCTAAGTAATCTTTAACCCATACCAATTTCTACCTGCGCATTCTCACTCAACCGTAGCTTTACCCATTAGAAGGCTATAAATTCGCTTCTGTGCTATTCCGCCATTTTTAATCGGCTGTCATTATATGTAAGGTGCACTGCAAAACTTTTCCACCCCCAAATCTGATGAACTCCACCTTTGAATCTTTCAATTATTTTAGCTAACCATTAACTTATTATTCAAGGTCTACCTGAAATAGTGGACCACCACCCTTTATACTACAAAGTCGTTACTTGCTGATGTTGTAACATCAGCAATTACGTCACAATTTGTACAAATAGAGAGTGAAGCAGGTGTGCAAGTTGTTGATGGCCTCAATTAACAGGCCATATTTAACGCTGCTTAGAGCATTTTGTCCATATTTATTATTTTACAAAAGATGCCTCAAATGCTTGAAAATACGGTATGACCTGCGTAGAAAGATTCAGCCTCTCAGCAGTAGACGTCACTTCAGCTAATACAGTGTTAGATGCAGCAAGATGCTGTCACTGGGTCGTAAAATACCACAATTGCATTGTGAACATGCCGAACGCAAAAAACTAAGGAGGGAATAGGGTGCTTAACTGTGATTCTATCTAGTGGCAAAAACGTCTCTACTACTTACCACTGTACTTGCACGCCCAAACCCAACATTTAAGTGTTAAGCCATTCGTGCATGATGTTAATAAACAAATTTTAAAGAATCAGTTTGTGTAATGCTACGAAAGCAGAGTAGACGTGGCAACTGTGTGAAGTGATACCCTTAAACGTATGGAGGGAACGAAAGCATATCTAGGCGCTAGAGGCGGATCTGTTGGTAGTAGCATTGTGTACAGACGTGGCTCTACCATAACCATATTAATGCCTCATCACATTGCAATTAACTGTGCTTCGATGGGCAGAATTGTTAACAATCAAGTGCTCACTATCCTTCACGACTAATTTTGAGTGATTTAAGAACACAAATTGCGGGTCTATACTTTTAATGGCAAATTTAGGCAGGTGATGTCCCCAGTTATGTGCTCAACCTTCTTTGCACGCAAATCATCCTGCGTGCCCCTGTTCAATATAGTTGACTACAAATGGCATAAGTGGCCAACTCATAAAAGGGAGTCGGTACGCAGCTATGGGTGGCATAGTGTATAAATAGATTTGTTTCCATGAATCCAAGCAACAGATGTGGTGGTGAATGTTCCGATTGAATAATATTACAATTTGCACATTTACAATCGCCATTTGATACGACTCAGTTGAATGTGATTTAGCATAAAGAATAATGAGCTCTAAGATGCTCCTCTTTTGGAATAAAGTGGCATAAAAGGATCAAAACTATTCCAAGCCACTCATTTGTTTCAATGCAAAAGGATGTTTTGGAACAATCCATGCTACAAACATCTGCAGAGCAAAAGATGCGAAAGTGAAACGCAAACAGCTATCACGAACTGAGCTTGGTAGGTAAGACATGCGCTAGAGCTGACGTAAACGCATTCGCTCTTGTGGTGCTTCTCTCGTTAAGAGTTGCTTGGCAAGCATTGCTACATTTGCAACACATGAATTGCAGCACATTTTAATGAAATATGAATCTAGGGGATGATTGAACACCCATTAATTGGTGTACTGAATAATCTTTTCTGGAAAAATATTTGTCGACATCTCCTCCGCATGTTGTCTATCACTAATGAGCGAATCAATCTATAACCTCTTTTTGTGCAATTTGCGCGTAATCTCTACAAAAAATTTCAAATTTATTTGCAAAGTCCGGGTTATTTAGCTTAACATTACAATGCTCTTGCAAGCTAAAAATCTTTCTTTCCTTTAGAAAACCTGCGGAATTTGTTGTAATGGTATCAGAAGTTCAACAAGTAAAGTCCAAATTCTTTTAGACCAATACATAAATAAACTAGCTTTACAGTAACTTCCACCATCTGCGACAAATAATTGCATGGGTCAAGGTTGGATGAATTAACAGAATAAGGGGTGTTGAGGTGATAGCCAAGTGGTTGCTTGGATGGATAAATGATGAATGTTTTGCAGTAATGGGTAGATTATTGGACCTAGTGGATGGTGATCATGTCTAGTCTGTAAAAAGCAGGTGCATATTAATGGTAACTGACAGGTGGACAAGTCTTGACACGAATGGTGCAATTACTGGCCCACTGCTAACGCAGCAGTTTGCTTACTTTGAAATCGAAATACTGGCAGTAGAAGCCAACGAACTACTCCCCAATCGCTTGCGTTGCAGGGAAATGATCCCATCATTGCACCTCTTTTTGAGCAAGACTTCACATGTCCGACTCATCGNCAAGTCTTGACACGAATGGTGCAATTACTGGCCCACTGCTAACGCAGCAGTTTGCTTACTTTGAAATCGAAATACTGGCAGTAGAAGCCAACGAACTACTCCCCAATCGCTTGCGTTGCAGGGAAATGATCCCATCATTGCACCTCTTTTTGAGCAAGACTTCACATGTCCGACTCATCGGGGCAGCATTTCTTATGCTAACTCGATCATTAGGCAAAAAAATCACCCACTATGGCGTTCCTCATCTTTCAGACATTATTTATTACGATTTTACGGTGTTTGAATTAAACCTTAAGTCGCGGGCCCTTTGGAGAAATGGACCAGTGTTTTTGGTTGGTAAGTTGGCATTAACTCATCTAGCATGCAAGAAGTAGCTCCTCTACAAACAGTATTTGCTATTGCAGCCGCGTCATTAAATTCCTAATATTGGCACCAAATCTTTGATAAAGCTGAACATTTCCGCTGCCAGAATTTGTTTTTCACTCCAAAGTAGAGTGATGGGCTAAGGCTTTACTACATCGGTAATTTAATTTTTAACTTTGGCGTACCTGCTTGCAGCAACTTATCATCCTCAACGATAGGTGATGCGTCGAGCTCCTAAGACCCAGCGCCGCACACTATAGGTGCTGCATTGTGAGGAAAACCACCTCCCTCACGTAAGCAGCAAACGCGTCACATCATTCCGTACTTCTGCCCAAGTGCGCGGCTTCATTAAAATTGAAACGTACTGGTTTCTGTTTGTCCCAAATACACTTTTAAAATAGTTTCATTAAAATGCTTACAAAACTAAAATTTTAAACTCTTGAGGAATAACCACAAACTAGTGTNAGGTGCTGCATTGTGAGGAAAACCACCTCCCTCACGTAAGCAGCAAACGCGTCACATCATTCCGTACTTCTGCCCAAGTGCGCGGCTTCATTGAAATTGAAACGTACTGGTTTCTGTTTGTCCCAAATACACTTTTAAAATAGTTTCATTAAAATGCTTACAAAACTAAAATTTAAAACTCTTGAGGAATAACCACAAACTAGTGTAAAATGAGCACCATTAAACTACGTCGTATTATTTCTCTAATGAAGTATTTGTTACTAGCATAAGGGATGAGTGTGTAATGGTTGCAGCGAGCGGAACCATGTGAACTGCTCTGCTAGGTGCAAAAGCTTTTTTCAGTTTTGAGGATAAAAGCAGCTTATAAACATGCAAGTATTTGGCAAGGTAATCGAAGCAAGTTGTGCTATTACAGCTTATTTCGGTTTTCCAAGTATCTTCGCTGCATTGCGGCTGCTCACAAGAATCATATGCATCTTACAACGTGGGAAACTTGCGGTGTCGATCATCTATAAATTGCGCCTTTAGCACCCGCCAACTATGACGGACATCGTAAAGTTTACTTTGTACGTACAACGGACATCGTAAAGTTTACTTTGTACGTACACACACGCCTACACAGTGGTGCAGATTGAATTTAAGTGCTCATCGCACTGCTACTGAATCACACAGCTGACAGTCGGGTAAAAGTTCGTCTCCATGGAAGCAAGCCTCCCATTAATGACAGCGTCAGCAATTCTTTTTCTCTTGCTTAACTTGCCCTTTCCATCAGCAAAGGCAGCATCATTGGGGACAACAGAGGGAGCGGAGCAAGCGAAAATCCAGCCAGAAGATCTCAAATCGGGAACATGGAAAGCAGTTGCCAAGCATATTGCCAACAAGTTCTTTGAGGCAGTCAAGGAATGTCCGATCTGCAAAGTCTTCAAAAACACCTACGATAATGTGGCTGCATGGATTGCGCAGCGTTTTAGCAGGTAAAATACTTCCCATCTCGATACGCACTAAAACTCGCATTAATCTGTGGGCCCCATTCATGGATGCCTATTCTTGCATATGCACCCCTTCGACTTTTAATTCCCGCCAATATGCACCCCTTCGACTTTTAATTCCCGCCACGAAATCCAAAGCAACTGGCATCAAATTGTGCAAGTTGATTATGCTTATTTGAAGTTGGCGTTACAGGAACAAATATGTTGACACTTCCTGCATAATTTGGCTAACCGTATGCAGTGTTAATGATTCGGAGGAGTGAATAAAAAACCCGAAGTCTATGGAGAGGAGTGAATAAAAAACCCGAAGTCTATGGATTTTCATTGCGTAAAAGAGTGTAAAATATCGGCCTACTTCACCTTCAATTTCTCCTTAGTCGGACTACCTTCACCCCGAAGGTGGTAGCGATATGTGAGCATTTGGAATGACTAAATATTGACAATCAAAAAGGAAATTTTAGCTCTTTGAGCAGCTTTGAGTTCTTGGAGAAACAAGCATATTGAATTAATTTAGAGCTTTATCAGCGTTTGTTTTCCGGACCTTTTTAACTTGCAGACCACATCATTTGAGCAACCTATTGTGCGTTTGCAAGAGGAAAATTTAAACACAATAGAGCCAGTGACATAGATGATGTCAGTGCATTGTCTTAGCTTTCCGAAATCATGAATGGCCAAAGCCATTGAGAACACAGCCTACCTTGTAAAACTGTGCACCCTGTGTCCAACTGTGTACGGTAAGGTAGCTGAAAGGGGGCCCAGAAAAGACTTCCCAGAAGGAAGAAGAGGACAGAGGTTCTAATGAATTGCTTTATCTTAATGCCAATAGTACAGAAAAGCAGGTTAACTAACACATGAGTGATTCGACTGAAGTAAATTGGATGGGATAACCATTATAGGACGTTCTCTCGCTGCACTGTAAAGAGCCTTAGTGTGTATATGCCATCTGTTTAATTGTGTCGCATGTTTTCCATTCACTACTTCCAAATGTTACATCGCCTTAAACCAGCGTTTTGCCATGCGTAAGAGAAAGCGTGAGGTACTGAGGCACTCATTTGTTTACCTTTAGTTTGACTTGTTACACTGGTGTGATCTGGCCGCATCAAATCGGAAGTGAGCATGCCTAATGGTGAGCAATTCCAGTAAGCCGAATAGAGCCGAGAATGTTTGAGTGTGCACCACCTCGGCTGCTCTTAAATTATGGTCATAAGGAGGATAAAGATTCATCATGGTGGACCCTGCTCTATAGCAACTAACGCAATTCAGTCTGCAAAACCATCTGCTTAGATCACTGGAACAGGCGTTTGGACAGCAAACTCGAAATCATGTGCCTTAGCTGTGTATGATTAGTTCTGGTCAGGTTGTTACAGATCTGAGTGCATTGAATTTAGGGATGAGAATATGGTAGGCAGAATAGGCACCATGTTACAAACGTTTGCTCCATTTTAATGAGTAGTATTGATTTAGCCAAACCTGCTTTAATTTTTCCGAATTGCTCAGGACTTTATGAGGGAGAACTCATTGCACTCCATAGAAGATACAACAAACGGCCTTGCACTTTTCTCGTTTAATCGATTTGCGGTCAGAGTCTGCATTTTTCATTACTCTTATGACTGACAAGTGAAGGCTGCCATTGTTCTACCACGAATTCCCTGAATGAGCGATGATCAATTAATTTGATACTTCGTAAGGCGTGTAACCAAATGGCAAGTTAGCTTTTAATTAGCTAATGCAATGCATGCAAGATGGTAATACTTCAAACCAACTTCTAGCAGGCCATTGATTGTGATCGATGCACCCCGAGCCACAGTAATCTGTGGTTCCTCCAAACATCTGCAAATGGAGGCAGCCAAAGTTCGAAACGAGGATTGCAAAAACAGTAATTTGCAATTTGACCATGTAGTGCTAGTCTCATTGGCAAAATCACAGATTTCTGTAGTGCAGATGGGATTATTACTTACCCTTCCATTGTTAAGCACACAGCTTCATTGCCAACTAAGAGCTTTAGCTTTTTATGAATATATATGCCTCTCGTTCGTAGCTAAAGTATACGCACATCTACTAACACGAGGTTGCTCCGTCACATGGGACGGTTGCGTCGTCTTAAACAACTACTAGCTTCATGCTCGCCTCTTCCACATTCCGACGAATTCCTTGGATCTTGTTTGCAGCAACTACGTGCTCAGGTAAGTGGATAAGAAATGGGAGGAAAATTGGGAAATCGGCGCATTTACACCAAAATATTCACAGCTACTTTGCACCTTGCCCACGGATGTCACAGCCTGGTTATTTTTCCTTCTCCATTTTTGGCTTTCTTCTTTAATCCTTACTCTCATACCATTTCCCTTTGAGCTAGACGCTACTTAGTATTCGACCTTCTTGCTTACCACGCCATGAACTTAAACTAGAGATGCCAGAAGAGAGATAGATAGTCATTTGCTCTCAACCATCGAATCCCCTTTCCACGGTAGAGCCAGTAATGTGGCTGTTAAATATATTTAGCAGATTCTATCTTTCATACACTCATCAAAATATGACCAGGTTCCACATTCCAAAGAACGCAAAAACCAGTACGTCAGATAATACTTGCGTTTGATATTTGCGTTGGCAGTAAAGGGAGTGCGCCATGTCAGTAGAGACTGGTGTGGAAAATACGAAAATGCTGAATGAATGGCATTTGCTAGCTGGATGTTAAAGGCCCAGCAGAGTTTGGAGTGCAATAGGTCTTTGGGCGCCAATCCAAATACCAATGGGTTAGCCGTCAGGCCGAAAATGGCTGGAATACCGGGCCACACCATGTGACTGCACATGTGACTTTTGGTTTCGGGATTTCTGATTGATATTCATGCTCATTTGATCCAACGTTGATCACCAACTTTATTGAGAGTGGAAAGCGGAACCACCGAATTTTACCACGATCTTAAACTATCAAAACCTTTAAGAACATGCTCAGAATTGCGCATCATATGCATAAATACTGCAAAAATGTGAATTAGGTTGCTGCAGCTGCCCATTTTGCATGCTTATAATAACAATAAGTTTACTCATAATTAATGGAACGAAAAATGAATCCGTCCTTTCACACATCAAAGCCAGCCCAAATTTGATAAGGCGCCAGCTAGTCACTAGGTTTCACTTTTATGAAATGGATGACATTTTGGAGACGAGATTTAAACACCTTATACGCCAACTAGATAAGATATTAATGACTAGACAAATATCCAGCAATCACTGTGGTTTGATGTTTTACATAAAACCCAGCCAAGTACTCGGGTTCAAAGTGATCAAGTACATGAATTGGTGGGTAAATTGGACCGATTGAAAGCATTCTTATATTGCCCCAAATTTAATGCTCCATAGTTTCGTCTGTTTATCTTCAGCTGTTATATGGATGAATTTTAACTATCTTGCACCAAGAGTTATTTGAATCCGAGGTGGCAGTACAATTATTTGAATCCGAGGTGGCAGTACAAATTGTTTATAGAATAATGAATGAGCGTTCTCGATTCGCAAATTAAGTTAAGCTAAATTGATTGCTTACTAGTGTTCAATGGGTTAAAATTAATGTTTGTGCAGTCGAAATTATCACTTTAGCTCCTAAAAATTAGAAGACACATGTTTGTGCCTTTGACGGGGCGATGCGCTATTCCTCTGCATTATCATCCCTATCGTTCTTCTGCCAGGGTAGTCTATCTTTTCTGTTTATGTTCGCCTGAGTCCAATAATTCACTACAACTTGCTTTCACCTGTTGATTTCTCATGTCAGCAGCCCTGTCAATCCTGTTCGCCCGACATTATTAAGCATGGCTTCTACAGTGGTAAATTGCTATTCATTGCGCCATCCTATGTCAATTAGTTATATCCTTGCACAGCCAAATGCCGGAAATACTTACTGAACTGTTCCTATTTCATGTTGTTTAGTCACCTCTGAGGTGGGTGGATTGATAATTTGTTGGGGCAAAGGAAAGGACTGCCGTCGAACTTTTGCAAAATTTACGAAAAGTGGAGAGGACTTTGCGTTGGGAAATCACAGCTACATGGCACATAAAACGAAATGTGTTTATATAAATGGGCATTCATTCAAGTATATGCACTGTCCAAGTAGAACCAAGTTTTGTGGCAGCTACATTGTACTGCAC
>LWMK02000593.1:14744-42872 GCA_001693075.2 Taenia saginata
TGTTGCTACATTCAGCTTCTTGTAGTTGAATTACACCAGCAGACTCTCATTTTCCTTACGTTAGAAAAGTCAATGGGAACAATGGTGACTTTGAAAGCGTTAGACCCACATCTCTAACCATTCCTTTAGACTTCTGGTAGAGGGGATGCTGCATATCTGATCGATTTGGGTTCGAGTGCTCAACAATGCTCAGTCTTCTTAGTTGAAATTGTCTTATTAGAATATAGCTAGGCGCATAATCAGCAGCTTCCGAAGCTACTTCCTTTCGTTGTCGGTGTTGTGAGAAAGCTGCACTTAGTTGACGTCACAATCATGTACATGCATAACTTCATGACGTCACAATCATGTACATGCATAACTTCGGCTTTCAATACGACACTAATATTACTACCGACGCCTTTACTCTGCACCGAAAAGTCTTATTCAAAAAGTAAGGAGGGTTATGAAGCTGCATAGAGTGCGGGTTACAAGGTCGCGTCCTCAACCAATCCCGACTACATGGTTAAGTTTACCGTCCCGTTCCACCTATCCGGCTTCATCGATACAGTGCATTACTTAGGCTAAGTAAAATGGAGTGATGAACCCCGGTAACAAATGCCGCTGTCAAGAAGGATGGAAAACCGCAAGATAAATTCGACTGCTCTGTAACTGTTTGTGTACGTGCCGCTGATCTATGGGCATAAAATGCTGTTTCTGCCCTTTTCTACCTGACTACCTGAGTGTCCGCTTCCATTTTACCGCGTTTGCTGAGTGGCACTCATGCACCCNCTACATGGTTAAGTTTACCGTCCCGTTCCACCTATCCGGCTTCATCGATACAGTGCATTACTTAGGCTAAGTAAAATGGAGTGGTGAACCCCGGTAACAAATGCCGCTGTCAAGAAGGATGGAAGGCCGCAAAATAAATTCGACTGCTCTGCAACTGTTTGTGTACGTGCCGCTGATCTGTGGGCATAAAATGCTATTTCTGCTACTTTCTACCTGACTACCTGAGTGTCCGCTTCCATTTTACCGCGTTTGCTGAGTGGCACTCATGCACCCCTGTCAGTAAGTATCCAAGAGTTAACACACATTCATTTGGCAGATGACAATAAATGATGGATCCACGTGTATTGCGTTGGTGGATAAAAGTGACGGTCATTGGTTAGCAAAAGGCACGTTGCACTGGGCAATTATGGCGACCAGAAAACCGTAGTACGCGCTGACACCAAGACTTATGAGGGTGCCCTGCACTGCATGTGAAAGCTACTTTCATCACCGTATATGATGTGAATGTTCGTAACACACTGAGAAATTCTTGTCTAGAGGCGATCACACTCTTTCATTTGCATAAAAGCTTTATTGTGTCTAACTTCTGAATATAATTCCATGTGTAGGATGTTATCAACAACAAAAGCATTACAATTGACTGGGATTCCACACTCTCTCTCATGACTGACTTATTCCGAGTAAGCAGATGCTAATGCATACCATTAAAACAATCCTCTGATCCATGCATGGAAATACCTCCGATCGGCCATTATAAAGGGGATGGAATATCTCCACAGCATGAGCCTTAAGGTCCATGGAAGGCTGGAGTCGCCGAATTGCGCTGTCAATTGCCGTTGGGTCTTAAAAACACCGATTTTGGCGTCCCTAAAATATGTAATCTAACAGGCAGTTGTCCCTTAATCAAACCTGGAAGTTAGTCTCATTCAACAACTTTTCCAATTACTTCTGATCTCTAGAGAACTTTCGAACCTCGCCTAAACTATTATGCGATGAGGCAGTGGCTCTGCTAGGAACCAAGCCAGGTGATGTCTACGCTTTTGCCATAATAATGCGCGAAGTTTTTTGCCAGACAAAACCATATGGACCTAAAGACCTTCCTGTGGAAGAAAATCTTAAACGCGCTGTGGCTAGAGAAAGTCCTTCCTTTCGTCCACAGGTATGTGTGCCTTTTTCCAACAAAATATCACAGCGTTGATTAAGCAAAACTGTGCGGTTAGAATAAATCGGGTCATTTATGTCCCTCACACAAAGTAACCAGATGCATTGAGCGACATAACATTCTTTGCATCAGGTTTAGGGAGCATGAAGAGTAAAATTAAGCATAATTCTAAACAAATTATGAGAAATCAAGTGAAGAAGGTGACGTATAAGAAATATACGCAAAAACAGTGGAAGTCTATTTATGAAGGTCTGGAATGGCTTACGTAGCCTCGTGTCCGTCAATGCCCATGGTGATGACGAGGCGCAAAGTTTCTTTTATATTCGCTATTTAGCTTCCTAAAACAGGCATCCCACTGGCATATGAGGGCATACTTGCACGAGCCTGGGCGGAAAATCCTAATCTAAGACTAACATTTGGGGACCTGAATGGAGAGATTCAACAAATGACTAAGGGAAAGTAGGCCTGCGAAATTCAAAATTTTTTTAACGATGTCACAAGGACATTAAATATCACGGAGCATGTGTTCAAAGTGATGGAGGACTACTCGTGTCGGTTAAAAGAACAGGTAAAGACCCGAACGGAGGAACCGGAAATAATGAAGAGGAAGAATGACCTACTCATTCAGCGCATGCTGCCTCCGTGAGTCATCTCCCTAACCAATTTACCATCGATCAGATCAAAGAGCCTTTAGTTTCTAAGGCTAAGCTTTTGACTTGCAGCGCTAACTGTTGGTAGCCTATACTTTCATGTTTGAAATGGAGAGTAGATCGTATATTGGTATTGTAGATTTGTTGCGAAATCACTGAAGGCAGGTTATCCAGTCGCACCTGAAAGCTACTATGAGGTGTCAATCTACATTAGCAATATCGTTGGCTTTAAAACAATTTCTGCAATTTCTACTCCATTACAGGTTGTTGATTTTCTGAATGACTTGAATACACTGTTTGATAAAACGATCGCCAACTACGACGTCCATAAGTTGGGTCTAACCGAAGGCTCTTAAGCCCACTTTTTAGCAGAAAGTTTGATCCTCTTTCGATATTTCAAGCGCACATATTTTACGGTTGGTAACTAGAATAGATCACTGCTGTTCTTATCTGCTGTACAGAACTGGAGCTCAATTTTAATTAAAGTGTTCTCAAACACGGCATCATGAGTGCAGATGCACAACGTCACACAGAACCACTAAGATTAAAAATGCACAACGTAATACAAAAACAGAGATCAAAAAACGTTTCTTGATTGCCTGCATAACTTGTACTGATTATTAAGCCATCTAATCCACGCATCACTGCAACCACTGTGCGGAGCAAATATTCATTCGATGTGGTTAAGCATCTGCTAAATTAAAGAGGATAGGCTACTTGCAGACTACTTGAACCTATTATCACCTAATTGTCTATCGCTCCATCAGACTGTTTATCGGTTTTACTGGTACCCCTGCGTCCTGCTCTAATGCAAAAACAGGCGTGTCAAGAGTACTCGAAAGATGTGCATATTGACTTTAGTTTTTTGCTCTTTGTAGANGGCGTGTCAAGAGTACTCGAAAGATGTGCATATTGACTTCAGTTTTTTGCTCTTTGTAGATTGAAACGATAGGAGACGCCTACATGGTGGCTTCCGGCTTGCCAGTCCGTAATGCACGCCGCCACGCGGGCGAGGCCGCCACAGTGGCTCTCGACCTTCTTAGTGTTTGTGGAACTTTCACGATTAAGCATCTGCCAGAAGTACCTCTGAGGCTACGTACCGGTTTGTGTAGCGGTTAGTTCATTGCGTACCCGGGATTTTTCGATTCTATCCCAAAGGTTCAAGGCAGCACTTGCCGGTAGGAAGAGTACCATAACGCTGAGTGTAGCATTTCACTTTAGTCACCAGCCAGATAAGTATGCTCATGCATCGTGGTGCTGTTTATGCTGTGCGAAACCATCAACATCAGTCTTCTTTTCTGAAATCAAAGCTTGTGCTCGACTTGATTATCACGGAGTGATAATCAAACCATAAGAACTGTTGATGCGTGCTAATTTTTGATGACGGTAAATGTTTTATGCATTTAGCGTACAAGATATCTGCTAATCTTGTAGTCTGAACGAAGTAACCGCTCCTGCTTCTATGATATGAACCAATATCATGACAAAAGCTGCTTTGGTTTCTTTTAGGTCCCTGTGTTGCTGGTGTCGTTGAGCTTACTATGCTTCGTTATTGTCTTTTTGGCGATATCGGTAATCGGGCACTCGAAATGGAGTCGTCTGGAGCTAATTAGCATAACTTTCTTTTACTACCTTCCCCGCTAACCAAGATCTACACATGTGTTGATGTTCCTTCGGCCCTCAGAATCCACATTAGTGAAGAGATTAAGGAAATACTAGATGAACTTGGAGGCTACCATTTTGAATACCGTGGTTTTGTTGAATTTGAAGGCGACGTAAAGACAACGGGTTATTGGCTATCAAGCATTGACAATTTTCAAAAGCCCTGTTCAAGCAACCCATAAGCATTTTATTTGTTTCCATTGCAATTTATGCAATAAAATCTAGTGGATTTGTGATATATCGACTTAATCTAGTGCGCCATGTTGGTTAATTATAGCAAATATGCTATCTAAGGGAGGCAAAGGTGTTCAGGAATCCAATTACTTAATTGCATTTAAGTGATAAGGTATTTCATTATGTATTTTGCATGCAGTAGGGGCTTAGAGGCTCCGCTGGTCCTATTGGCCAGCCAGGGGTAGGACAAATGGATCAAAAACGGACCTGGTTGCATTATCTCTGATAGTAGTAGAACTTGATATTTGCATGTAATGCAATTCTGATCCAAAGCTGCTTTTATTTGTACTGATGTGGGCGAAGTAAAATGCCAAAGTAAGGGAAAGGCTAATGACAAGGCGCTGATAAGTTGGACTTTACAGACTCGAGTCGCTTGCTATGAGTGTGCAGGCGAATCGTGCAAAGACTTCTCTCATTAGCAATTCGTACAAAGGAAATCCTATCCGCTGTGTCTGGCAACTTGGTTAGGCACCATATGCGTTTTAAGCTTTAATAGGAGTCAGTGTGATTTAGTTGGAATATTTTTAAGAGCAAAAAGTGTTCGGCTAGCAATCGATGACTCGTTCTGTATCCTAGGGTTAATGCAATCATTTCACGGGATGCATTTATATAGCATTTGCTTGCTGTAACATATTTGGCCTAATTTCTACCAACAGTTATCTGATATCGCAGCTAAATAGCATGCATTCATCATTGCCTCTTTTGTAGTGGAGAAACCCATGAGTGAGCCGCACTATAAACGTTATCACTTGTTTCACTGCTTACAGCTTTGCACGTTCTCCCTGAAGTTATGGCTGTTATGCAACTACAGTTTTAGTTCCGGAACTATGCTCAAACATTGACTTAGTGCCATTTACATTTAAGGAACAGTGAAGATAAAAGTGCTAAATTAATAGAGACTTATTGGCTGAACAAATTTGCCATAAAACATACTAAAATGTTGCCAATTTTGCTAAAATTGTCCTTCAAAGAATAGACAGACCCAATCCCAAATGCACCAATAAATTATTAGTCAAGTAACATTTTGAAACAAGAACTAGTAATGGATGATATTCATCACTTTAAGGAATGGTACCAGAAGAATATGATGGATGACAATATGGGCGAGATGGCATGTCCTTTCATTTTCTCTGCAGTTAGCCCCATACATCCAACCCCTTCACATGCACATGTACGCACTCCAGAAACTCAAGAATTCACAGTCTTGTTAGGGTGAAATTGGTGGTTATTGCATTGTACAAAGCTTGGCCATTGTATCATTTATCTTGGCGGATATTGCATTGCAAAAGCCATTTCTCATAACGTGTCTGCATTCCGTCAGTCATCAATCAGTGGCCACTCAGACCTTTTTTAGTTAGACGCTCACTATTAGTCAGAGGGGTGAGAACCAATAAATTGGTTGTTTTAGACTCACAGTTGTACTTAGCACTACAAAGTGGGCGTAGTGCTGCGACTGCGCTTTCCCGATAGGTGGTAATTTAGTTCAACAATTCCATCATCAACACCCGTGTTCGCCCATTAGCAAAAGTTGTCTCACGCACACTGGTCTTCGCTTACTTAAGCACATAGATGACAAATTTATTCTTCACAATGACGATGAAGGTTATTCAGTCACTGACAAATAATTAGTCTCGGTGGTGGCTCCTCACATTCGTGCAGTATGAGTTTTACGACGGAAGTGTCCCTTTTAACTTTTGTCAAAGCGCTGTTTGAGTGTAATTTTTATTTTTTATCCTCCAGAAGCTCCATTTGTTCTAAAATTCTAAGTCTTGAAAGGTTTTATAGCTGACGCCTCTAATGGACTGCCTTGTTCGGGTAATAGCACGCATGTATCCGCTTTGATTTGGCTAATGAGCACCTTGAGATCATGCGAAATAAAAGCTACGCTATCTAATACTCATTGCAATAAGTAGTGTCCACGTGGAACACCATAATAAATTCTGAATTAAATTGTCCTCATCGCTTGACTATTTTGGTTGCAACCACCATCGTACTATGTGGCATAATACTGCTTCACTTCCTCCGTTCCCCTTCAGGCTGGCGTGCGTCTTTCCTAAAGCAGACAAAATAACTGCCCAGAGGCAACAGTAATTACGACGGAGACAAAGGAGTCCACGTTTTCTTAATTGTAAAGTTAAAACTTCAAACCGCTTTATCTCAATAAACACGTTATCTGTAAAGCATTGCCTTTCTTCATTACGCTTTAGATACCTTAAAATACTCTTTCAGCCGTTGTCAACTTGCACCAACAAAGACATGATCTATTCAGAGCTGCCGATTGGTAATCATAGGCACAACACCATCCGCTAACCTCAGAGGTCTAGTGTGCCCTAGAATAATGCTGACTGGCCCGGACACCAGATTAAGTTGCAGAATAAGTCAAGACTGAACCACCTCTAAAATGCGGATGTGAGCCTTCTGCTATTGACATCCAACTGAAGCACAAAGCAGNCAGATTAAGTTGCAGAATAAGTCAAGACTGAACCACCTCTAAAATGCGGATGTGAGCCTTCTGCTATTGACATCCAACTGAAGCACAAAAATAAATTATTAGTCAAGTAACATTTTGAAACAAGAACTAGTAATGGATGATATTCATCACTTTAAGGAATGGTACTAGAAGAACATGACGGATGACAATATGGGCGAGATGGCATGTCCTTTCATTTTCTCTGCAGTTAGCCCCATACATCCAGCCCCTTCACATGCACATGTACGCACTCTAGAAACTCAAAAATTTCCAGTCTTGTTAGGGTGAAATTAGTGGTTATTGCATTGTACAAAGCTTGGCCATTGTATCATTTATCTTGGTAGACATTGCATTGCAAAAGCCATTTCTCATAAAGTGTCTGCATTCCGTCTGTCATCAACCAGTGGCCACTCAGACCTTTTTTAGTTAGACGCTCACTATTAGTCAGAGGGGTGAGAACCAATAAATTGGTTGTTTTAGACTCACAGTTGTACTTAGCACTACAAAGTTGACGTAGTGCTGCGACTGCGCTTTCTCGATGGGTGGTAATTTAGTTCAACAATTCCATCATCAACACCCGTGTTCGCCCACTGGTCTTCGCTTACTTAAGCAAATAGATGACAAATTTTTTCTTCACAATGACGATGAAGGTTATTCAGTCACTGACAAATAATTAATCTCGGTGGTGGCTCCTCACATTCGTGCAGTATGAGTTTTAAGATGGAAGTGTCCCTTTCAACTTTTGTCAAAGCGCTGTTTGGGTGTGATTTCTATTTTTTATCCTCCAGAAGCTCCATTTGTTCTAAAATTCTAAGTCCTAAAAGGTTTTATAGTTGGCGCCTCTAATGGACTGCCTTGTTCGGGTAATAGCACGCATGTGTCCGCTTTGATTTGGCTAATGACTACCTTGAGATCATGCGAAATAAAAGCTACGCTATCTAATACTCATTGCAATAAGTAGTGTCCACGTGGAACAGCAAGATAAAT
Source organism: Taenia saginata (assembly GCA_001693075.2). Taxonomy (NCBI): domain Eukaryota; kingdom Metazoa; phylum Platyhelminthes; class Cestoda; order Cyclophyllidea; family Taeniidae; genus Taenia; species Taenia saginata. The sequence continues at coordinate 22,678 of LWMK02000593.1, forward strand.
TCTGAATTAAGTTGTCCTCATCGCTTGACTATTCTGGTTGCAACCACCATCGCACTATGTGGCATAATACTGCTTCACTTCCTCTGTTCCCCATCAGGCTGGCGTGCGTCTATCCTAAAGCAGACAAAATAACTGCCCAGAGGCAACAGTAATTACGACGGAGACAAAGGAGTCCACATTTTTTAATTGTAAAGTTAAAACTTCAAACCGCTTTATCTCAATAAACACGTTATCTGCAAAGCGTTGTCTTTCTTCATTACGCTTTAGGTACCTTAAAATACTCTTTCAGTCGTTGTCAACTTGCACCAACAAAGACATGATCCATTCAGAGCTGTCGATTGGTAATCGTAGGCGCAACACCATCTGCTGACCTCAGAGATCTGGTGTGCCCTAGAATAATGCTGACTGGCCCGGACACAAAATTAAGTTGCAGAATTAGTCAAGACTGAACCACCTCCAAAATGCGGATGTGAGCTTTCTGCTATTGACATCCAACTGAAGCACAAAGCAGATGTGTTAAAACAAAAGATTTGTATGAGACCAGTTAGTGAAATAGAAATAGTGGCGCAATCTCATTCAGTGTTTATAAGCGCAACAGCGGAAAGGCGAAATGGGTGTATTATATTTTGCCATGCATATTTACTATAAAAAGCATAACAAAAATAGTGACATGTGCCCGCACAGTAACCATGTATAACGTCTTACTGAACAGCAATATATATATTACTATGCACTTATAATCCTGTATTTGTCTAACTTCTCTTTTTGCCACGAGCTGTATTTGTACATGGCTATGGCAATTCTGCAGGTTTCGCTAGGGGGAATATTTGTTCCAATAAACTAAATCGAATCTCAAGTCCGCTTGATTTTTAACCATTTGTGGAACAAATAGGCTCAAATCAAAATTCACCTCGAATGAAAGGACCAAACTTTGTGCACCAGAGTGTTATGTGCAAGACCATATGTTATTGGCTCAAGTTTCACCCAGTTCGTTGTTAAATGTGCATCAATGTTTAGAACTTAAATTAATTTAGTTATTGCAGACTTGCACAAATCCAAAATTGCTGCAGAGATTAAAAAGTTAGTGACAACCTGCGTTAACACATTTTCGAATTATGCTTGCCACAGGATGCAAGTAGACCTTATTCTAGAAAGTATGGGACATTGAACAGCATGAAAACGATTTAGAGAATGCTTGATTGCCTACTTGAAACTGAACGTCATTTTTGAGCATTCAGATTACTAATGCAAGCTAATGAGTTCCATTGACGTGGCAGCAAGATATGACTGCCGAATGTCCCCGATATCAGTCCCAGAATGTAGCTTCTAGTGTACCTGAGGGCACAAATTTTGCCAAGGTATTTTATCTGCGGGCTTAAAATGATTTTTTGTGCATAAGTAATTGTGCTAGTGTTCAATGATTGAAACGAGTAAATGCATTTGTGCAAATATGAAGACGAAACTAGGACATAACTTGTCCTAGGATGTGCACTGCAAAGCATCTTTTGCGTTTAAGCGGTACTGATGAATACAATATTTGCGCTTTGCATGAAATGTATACATTTATTCAGTTTGCATATTTGCTTAAGATAATTTCTAATCTCTCATAATTTTAGAGTAGCATTATTTTAGCGTTATTGTCAACTTGGTCTAGTGGCGGATGGTTAGTCACTAGTGGAATGGTTCCTATGTTATTTTAGATCGTCCAATAAATGAAGCAGCGGAAGGTCAAAATTTTTATGGCTACAATTTGCATGGTAGCTGGTAAAACACCCAAATAGGAAGTGTGCAACATTTGCCCATGTGGGTCTGTTTTTCACCAAAGCGTTGGCTGATTCACATTTTGCAAACGCATTTTGCATTCTTGGGGCAGAATAAAAGTACCCTTAGGGGAAATTCGTAGCTGGGGTTCTAAAATCGCTCGAGCGATATCATGTGAATTGGCACAAAAGTGGGAGGCGTCATGGGTTCCAAAGCAACAAATTTAACCAATCCTTGAGTTTCTGTGGTTTTCTGTGTCCCCATTAATGCCGACTGGAGGTGGTGCATTTTTGGAGCGCAAATGCTAAGCGTACTCCGTCCTACTCTCAAAATAGGTCTACTGACACTATGACGCTAGGACATGGGATACTTGGGGTCAGTCATGGTACACACCGGGCCTAGCTATAAACTAATGAACACAGCTTCACATTCACTGCCTTTTTTAGCTTAGATGTCAATGCGCAATCTGCATTTCCTTTTACAAAACCAACTCCTGACAAGTTTCATGGGTAACATGAGTTGGTCACAAAGAGCACATACTGACAAAGAGGCAATTTGTTCCTCCTACCTTGGCCATTGATATTTTGCATAATACCGAATGTTGGGAGTCGCGAGTCCTATGGAAACAATTTATCGACATTCTTCTGCTGGCTGCTTAAACGTTGGCAGTGAAGTGCATTTTGAACCTCTAGCACCTATGATTAAACTGCTTNTGAGTTTCTGTGGTTTTCTGTGTCCCCATTAATGCCGACTGGAGGTGGTGCATTTTTGGAGCGCAAATGCTAAGCGTACTCCGTCCTACTCTCAAAATAGGTCTACTGACACTATGACGCTAGGACATGGGATACTTGGGGTCAGTCATGGTACACACCGGGCCTAGCTATAAACTAATGAACACAGCTTCACATTCACTGCCTTTTTTAGCTTAGATGTCAATGCGCAATCTGCATTTCCTTTTACAAAACCAACTCCTGACAAGTTTCATGGGTAACATAAGTTGACCACAAAGAGCACATACTGACAAAGAGGCAATTTGTTCCTCCTACCTTGGCCATTGATATTTTGCATAATACCGAATGTTGGGAGTCGCGAGTCCTATGGAAACAATTTATCGACATTCTTCTGCTGGCTGCTTAAACGTTGGCAGTGAAGTGCATTTTGAACCTCTAGCACCTATGATTAAACTGCTTTGCATAGCACACTTGAGCAACCCAGATATCACAATTTTTAAGTTATTCTACAAGGAGTTTATTGTAGCTTGTAAGCAACGTGTGACGCTAAAATATTTATAGTCAATCAATTACTGGATGCTAACATCACGACAAGTGTGAAGTGGATACGGATGGCCTTTCGGCATTATGGATTTACGGAAGCAATCACTAGAGTTATTTTTCATCCTTCCTTAACCAGATTAACGCTGACAAACACTCCACGCCTACGGAACCACTTGTCAGTAAGGGCAATGACCTGGTCCCATCCACCTCCATTATAGCTCCACGTTTGCAATCTGTGGCACGTGTGGACATGTAGGTATCGAAAACTGATGCCAAGAAGTGGTGAAGAGCATCAAGCGATCCTTACAGAAGTAGTATAAGAAAAATACGTAAAGAGCACGAATCACCTCAACAAAAATTTATAAGAAAGTTCTCGCCCAGTCTCAGAAAATTAAAATAAGCCTGTATTCAGCCTTCTCACCTACTTGGCACATATGTCCTCGTGCAAAGTGGTTGGGGCATCTTGTCCTCTTTTCCTAGACACAACCTTTTCTCCCCGCACCCACTCACTTAACCTACTACTAACTACACGTTCTGCGCCTTTTAAAGGCATCCTCAAGACCATTTAGCATCAAGTTAATTTATAGCAATTTACGACACTCTCAGCAGAGGGAACGGAGCATTAAATGGGGACTGTATTGAGTATGCACTTATCATCTGCGTCAAAAATTAACTGCGATTCAACACAACAAAAACCTTTCCATGACTGTTGAGGCAGAAATCGCCGCAGCAGTCACTTGGTTATACAAGTAAGCTGCAGCTGTGCAGCATAACATCTCAATCACCAACTCATACAGCTCCTACAGCTTCCCCTCTCCCAAGAGACAAAAATTCGGGATACAGACATGTATTCAACAGCGAGGCAGGTAAGTGGCCCCGTCACCAAAAATCACTCCTGGAAGTAAATGTTATTGTAATAATGGTGACGTTTACATGCGCTTTGTAGGTGAGAGGTGGGAACACAATATCCACGTGGTCGCAGACGAGCCCGCGCCTTCCTCTCTGGAGCCTAAGACTCGCGCCCGGTAGATTTGGATCGTTTACCTGCCTTTTTCCCTAAATAAAGCGATGCCCAGAAAATCTTGGCCTTCATATAGCAAGGTGGAAAGGTAGGAAGAGAAGGAACGGGAAAATCCCGCTACTGTAATAGCAGGAGAGGCACAAAGCATTATTGAGTGCGCGTGTGGTTGATAAGTGGATATTGAAGGTTTCCAAGCATAATGGACAAATTCACCCTTACATGCACCACCTTGGTGGATATTGGTCAGCAGTGAGTTTTGGGGCACCTTAAGCATGTGTGTGCATAATCCGAACTAATCGCAATAAGGTAAGCTAGAGTCAGCTGTTTTTGATATGGCTTAAATAATTTGCTATATGAATGGAACTTACGCTGAATCAGCACTGAGCGCATTCTGACTATGATTTCTTTCATGGCAGGTACTGCCTTTAGTGACCAGTTAATTATAAGTAGCTATACTTGATAGCGCCGTATAACAGGTGTGTTAGCACCACTAGCATTGGTTGTAGCACAAATTCCGATGTACCGGCATAATAAGTTGCCGCGAGAATCACCATCACCATCACCAAAATTCATCACTTAACAGAACACCAGCGCACTACATAATTAATTTTTCTTTGCCTAGCAACGTTTCCTATGCTCTTTCGGTGATGATACTGCGGCGTCAGTCCTCCCATTCCCATAGTGTAAGCTTGTTCCTTATGGGATGGGAGACTGTGCCAATCATTACGCGTCCCTTTGGCCAGGGAAGGAAATTCTGACCTGAAGGAGAAATCACGACAACTATAGTGACAGAATAAAATTTAATACGGCTACCCGTCTGATATCAACTGTCACAGCGCAAGTGCACAGAGACAGGCTCAACTATTTGCCATCAACTGGCGACTGATTGTTAACACTCCCACACACTACACACACAAGATTCTTAAAATCGCACAACTTCATGTGATAAAGGCTGGACAGATGAAAATCTGCACAATCAAATGAAGCATGAAGTCATTAAACTTCTTTCTGTTTCTCTCATAACTTAATTACACTCAAGCAATGAGTCATCCAACTCACTGCAAAACCCACACATGTAAGCTTCATCAAATCACCTCTATGGACAATTCACCCATGCATGGATACGCGTCGATTACTTGCGTCTTAAGCCTTCGACACTAGGCAAGCGACTACCGAACATGGCAACAAATTGTGCAGAGCCATGCCTACTCCACACCTACTTCATATTAGCTCTGTCTCATGTCATAATGGTAAAGGTGACTAAATCTGAACATCTTGGGTTTAAAAAAGAACAAACGAAACCAATAACTGCAAGAAGATGATAGCATCCAATTCGACTTGTCCAACATGCTTACCAAGTTACAAGTCCGCTGTCTTTTGTTTCCGCGTGGTACCTACACATCACACGCAGTACTTCACAAGCCCACCAAACACAAAGCTGCTTTACTTATTTCCATAGTGAATGATTAGTCTCCAGTGAACAAGGAAACCCGAGGCAGGAAGGACAGGGCGAATACTTGCAACGCTACAGCTGCCCACGAAGACGATGACGTTGACGACGAGTTCAAAGGCGCTTAGTGCGTTGATAAAGCATGCTAACCGTAATAGACAAAGTGCAATGAAAGACAAATCAATGGATGAATGGAGGGAGATAGGCGTTAGAAAATTGGAAAATAAGCAGACGGGACCGGAGTTCACCAGCATTGAGGGGTTATAGCATAGATTGTTGACGCGACAGAGGCGTCGGCGTGTAAGCAACTCACCCCTCGTTGGAGGAACCAGATTGTCCTTACCATGGTATTAACTAATTGGTTTTATTCGTCCGTCAAATTTAATGGTCACCCAATCACCACGCTTGCCCGCGTCTCCCTTGCCCAACAGCAATAAATGTAATTAACTAACGTAAGAACTCATAACCCTCTCTTAAAAGTGAAAACTGACTGGAAAAAAGCATCAATATTGCTGACTGTTTCACTGCTACCAATCACTACGAGTGAATCCTGAGTTCTTGGATGTGGCAACTGATCAAGAGTGAGCAAGTTCTTCACACGTGCATGCTCTGATGGAGCAATATTTTACACATTTTTCAAAACACTTAAACTCGTTCACTAGCAGATGCTCCACGGAATCCTTCTTTTTAGGCACTTTCTAACCCACCGGTGGTAGAACGGCCAAGTAGAAGCAAGGCCTGATCCATTGCAGGACAAAAACCAGCCTGGTAAAAGAAGTTAAAATATGTGCGCGAATTTAAAACATTCGTGGACGTATGTATCGCCAAATGTGAATACGTACGAAGAAAATCCAATCGAATGCCAGAATCCAAACCAGACATCACCACAACTCTCCGGATCATAAACCGACAACCTCTGCAACAAAAGTACGGGCTCTTAACTCCCCCTTCCTCTACCCATAAGACTCTGAAAACTAGCAAATCATAAGTACTGAGTTCTGCTACGCGCCAGAAAGTTGAGACACATGCTTACGCTTGCACGGAGGTGTGAAAATTACACGATAGTCACAGGTAAAGCCGGAACATAAATCAGGGGAAATGGAAGCGATGGATTCTCCCTATTTGCTCAACACCCTCGTCCATTGTATCGTGACTTGCGTTCAGAGAGCCTAATATGAGTCACCAAAATGGACGGAAGAAAATGGGCAGAATAGAAAAGGAAAGCAACTATGAAGGACATGTAGATGGGATGAATGCGCCAACGAATCTATAAGAAAGTGAGGTATAGCACACANCCTGGTAAAAGAAGTTGAAATATGTGCGCGAATTTAAAACATTCGTGGACGTAAGTATCGCCAAATGTGAATACGTACGAAGAAAATCCAATCGAATGCCAGAATCCAAACCAGACATCACCACAACTCTCCGGATCATAAACCGACAACCTCTGCAACAAAAGTACGGGCTCTTAACTCCCCCTTCCTCTACCCATAAGACTCTGAAAACTAGCAAATCATAAGTACTGAGTTCTGCTACGCGCCAGAAAGTTGAGACACATGCTTACGCTTGCACGGAGGTGTGAAAATTACACGATAGTCACAGGTAAAGCCGGAACATAAATCAGGGGAAATGGAAGCGATGGATTCTCCCTATTTGCTCAACACCCTCGTCCATTGTATCGTGACTTGCGTTCAGAGAGCCTAATATGAGTCACCAAAATGGACGGAAGAAAATGAGCAGAATAGAAAAGGAAAGCAACTATGAAGGACAAGTAGATGGGATGAATGCGCTAACGAATCTATAAGAAAGTGAGGTATAGCACACACGCACAGGTCTTTCGGTACTCGTGCTGAGGCGTCCACCAAGCTGCATCGACAGTGACTTAAAGCGGTTGGCATGACTGTAGGACAGGAGGAAGACATATCTGAGAATCTCTTGCTGCTAATGCCTCAAGGAAATGAAGTGTTAAGGGTCAGAACATTCTCCTAGAAGGGTAAACGATTAAAAGAGATCGATTAAACACTTCGACAGAAATGGAAGGATGAGGAAAGACAATGTGAGGTGAGATAAATCCACCATATTTCGAATGATCAACGGGCTAAAACAATCCAAGCTGAGGCAAAGCAATTTAAGAGTTCTCGTGAGACCTGTACGATCCCACATCACCTTCCGTCTCTACAAACGAAATGCAGTTCAAGCCCAAACTGGTAGAGAGTTCGCGCTGCTTTGCTCACACCGTCGACGCTGGAAGTAGACTCCGTTCTACCAGGTCTATTGACATGTGATAAGAGAATGAAGTATGCATTGCGGAAAAGACCTGCTTATCAACTTGTAAACTACAGGCATGGGCGGAGTGACAGGCCCATCCACTAATATCACGGGGTTTAGATTTAGACCTGGGAGCCCAACTTGCCATATATAGTCCAGTGCAGAGGTAAGTGTAACGAGACGGTACTCCTTGAGATCTCAAGCGGGCAAGTGGAGTGGGCTGATGTTTGCCTACTGAGAAGGAAGTAAGTAGTGTGTGCATAAATGATGGTGATTAGGTCAGAGCAGACTACAGGAAGAAAGAAAGGGATAGGTAAGAGAATAGGCAACAAGTAGAGTAGTGGTGTGGGAGATGAGTCATAACAAAATCTGCCGAGTGGTGGTCATGTGGGGTAGGTGGCAAGCGGGGCTGCTCGAATTTGTGGGCTGAGAGGCGGCACGCGGTCACCACTTCCCCGTTGTCTGAGCTAAGATCGTCTTTAGTATCTTCTTTGAATGCAACTTCCACAGCAGTCCCTGATTTTAGAGTAATGAAATTACATATGCTTTCGGCATGGAACGTGTGGTGTGAGCTTGCTCGACCCCGTCCACGAGTCGGCCTCGTATTGCATTGCCTTGACCATCGACTCATTGATGAAAAGCAGGACAGTGGGAGGGTGGCAGTGCGGATGTTGCATCCTATGACTGGTTACGTGTGATGCGCGTGCGCACACGTATGTGGAGGGGAGGGTGAGGCATGTGGTGCTCACCTTACAAAACGCATTCGTTTACCACAACCATAGTCAGTCCGACATAGCACAGCTCACTCGAGAATCGAAGAGCAGAACGGAGCAATGCCCATAAATCTCACTGTCCCAGTTATCCTACAGTATCCTGAGTCTCGTCAGTGTGGGCTTCGCAGGCTGAACACTAATGGGCGTGCTGGAATGCTGGAGCAGGGAATGGTCTGGAGGTTACTTGTTTACCGCTACCATTGCTATTTACGTCAATGTTATTCCTAAAGAGTAGAGTTTTGCTAAATGTTGCAGTAGCATTTCTTTGGTCTTCAGGGTGAAAGGTGGGAGGGCGCTCACTGGAAGAAAAATAGATGGTGAAACAAGGAAGAAGTCGTCAGCTGCTTGCATAAGGAAAGAAATGGAGCGCCTGATATTTTAAGCTTTCATTGTCAAGCAATTTGAACATAATAAACGAAAAATTGCCGATTTGAACTCATAGATATGCTAACCTAAGGGACAAAATTAACGTCTTCACCAAACCTGTATACAAACGAAAATTATTTATGAGCTGTGGTGAAAAAGTGCACAATTCACTAGCATTGTAGCAGAAAATGCATATATGTGGATGGGTGTGCAATGGAAGGTGTACAAGTGCTGACAACGGGGACGCTGAGACCCTAACTGGAAATCCCCTGACGCCAGCACTTGGACTGTTATGGGCACAACGCCTGCCTTCTCTATTTTAATGACTTGTAGGTCCTTAAGTAAGTCACAACCTTCTGAGGCGGAGCGAAATTTGCGGCTACGCAAACACGGAAATTCGAAGGCGCAGTGTCAAGTAAGGATGTGTATAACTATTGCAGGAGAGCACTGTTTTACATTCCACTGTGTACAAAATCAACTAGCACTTTTGCTCTTAGCATGAGAATCAATGATGAGATAATAGCGAATCATGCATTACTGTGGAAGACTAACTTCGCGAAAAGTTGGTGTGAGCTGTGAATGCTCCTTTGGGGGTGGTCTTGCCATTTCGTGGCTTCAAATCCGCAAGATTAAGTACAACTTTGCTAATGAAGCAATGGAACGATTAAGCAACGCATGACTGTCGAATCTCAATCGCTCACTTCATTACCAACTGTGATTAGCTCACACGTATCAGCACTCGAGCACCGACACACACCACACGTTTATCATTTTACAGAAATTTTAGCGGCATGGAGGAACTCGGAACAGAATGACATCATTTGGCTTAACCTTTATCAACCTCGGTTTAAACGTTGACATTTCAATCATGGGTGCGTTTGGCAATCCTGCTTCACTTTGCTCTATGCGATGTGAAGAGGCAAACACGACGCTAAACATAACTGAGATTAAGCAAATAAGTCGCTGCCTTCAAAGGTCTAAACTAATTTTTTAGGTTACAATGAAAGGTCTGGTAGTACGTGCTGCTGCACAAATGAAGAAGCTCGAGTTGGTAGGTGATGCTGTCTCATTCATCCCACAGTTGAATGAAAGACACTGCAAACTCCCCAAATACACTACTTGCATTTCTGACGCGCAATGTGTTATGCGATGTTGGTTTAGAATGAGAAACTCAATCTTTCTGGGCCCGTTCTAATAAGGTTCTCATGATTTGCATAGTATTACGTTACGAAGCGGTCGCATGTTTAGTCAAATGGTGGGAAAGATGTACTGATACCATGCATCCGTCCCCACTCGAAAGTAAACTTTTTGGTTGAAAGATAAGCAGGCCAATCGCAATGCCCATAAAATACCGCGTAGAGGGTGCACAATACAAACCTCACTCGATCAGCACCAGCTCTGCATTCGTACAGCATGCATTCGTCACCGACTCTCACCTCTACTCTCTTGCCAGCTGAGTTTCGTCATGTAATAATGAGATTTAGATGTGTCTACAATCGCAGATCCAAAAGGCCTCGATGCTCTATCTGGACTCTTGGAGCACAAAGTGCCCAGAAAATTTTACTGAGAATGTCTCAGTTGTAACCAGTGGATGCCAAACTCCCAAAGGTGCGGAATTCTAAGCATAGGATCAAATCGTTAGAAGTCTAGCGCGCATGCACAGAAAATGAGCATTAACAGGGGGGAAAGTGGAGAGAAGTAAAACCCGACGGGATGCACAGCCAATCACTAGCTATTTATTCACTGGCCTTATTGCTTCCTAGAGATTATTTACTGACGGTTTCTCCTTAGGGAGGTGGATGTAGTTCCACGGTACACGTCGCGCGAAACTGTTGTCTAAAAGCCGGAGATAAGCAGTTGAAGTCGCGGATTCGGCTTTGAAACAGGGAGAAGGACTACTCATCCGCTTTGGCAACAGCCTTTGGAAGTTTCACTTATTAGGCCTTGCGCGAAAGGAACTCATTCCTGCTTTTCACCCGAGCTGTTATTTCTCTAGCGCAAACTCATGCCAACAGAAGATATTTGGAAGCCTACTCACTGGCACTCTGCAGCCTTTTTTCGCATTAACGCTGGACAGCACTGAAGCTTTGCCACTCGATAGCAGATATTTTAACATGTTATCATCTTGCTTACTTAGAGCTACTGCCTGTAGATTTTTCTGCCCATGGTCCACCAGCACAAATGCGCTGCACCATTGGGATATTTCACACAATGACCCCAACCATTACGACTGCATAAGTTTTTCAAGCCAATCACCCAATCCTTTAAGTATGCCCTAAAATCCACACTGGCATCAGTTACACATCGTCAACTTTTGACTGCCGATTCGAAAAAAGATAGGTCAAGTGCGATAAAGTATCCTGTGCACTTCAATTGGGACTTTAGCAGCCCTAGCAACTCTCCACTGACTAATCTACCAACGAGTTGGCAACTGTGATGCACCAAACGCCACCGATGCAAATGCACCAACGTATCGGGCTGGTTTGTTGCTGTGAGGCTATTGCGATGGAACCTTCAAAGGAATTGACTCTTCATGTAATGCTGTCATTGTATTATGTCCAATCATGGTAAGGTATATTTTACTATGCTGATCATCATATATATGATTAGCTAATCACGCCGGGAATGCCTTCCGAAAGCCCAACTTACCAAACAGAGTAGTTATTCGATCGCATTATGCTTTGTCATGTAATGGAAACAGGCTCGACCTCCAAGATCTCCGTTTTTAGAGCAGTCCAAACATGGGCTGATGTGGGATTTTTGTGGCAAAATTGCATTCACCCTGAGTTGCGAGGATTTAGCCATTCGTGGCACCCAACTTCTTTGTGGCTGCATTCTGACACTAGTCAGAAAGTAGAAATATTGTGGAATGTAGCAGATGAAAATAAACAGGCGCTGATTTAGCTAAGTGATTTCGTGGCTTTCCAGAGAGGGCAATCGCGGATACCAGATACCCCATACCATCGTAGGTGACGATGGGTGATGAATACTTACCAGATGATTTTTGACTGACGGGTAGATATTGAACACTCTAATTCTAATCTGTCCTTCATAATTTGTAGGAAGTGTCCCGCATTTAACGAAACCTGACTGGGAGGTGTTAGCACCACACCGTTGTTGCACCCTTCTCTTGCAAAGATGGACTTGTTCACCGTTTATTCTCTTTGGACTTACAAAGTCACTTAGAACTGAGTGCTTGACAGGCTAATCAACCAAACCCTTTTCTGTTCCAGCCACCCCCTTCTCTAAAATTTAAGCATTTGTGTCCTTCGTCAAGCATCAGCTAATTTTGTTTGGACGTTTAAACAACAGCGTGGCATTAACTAGATGATTCACAAGTAATCGAAACCCATTCAGATGTGCCAGATACTAAACATTGAGTTGGCCTGATTAATCTTCCACTTCTTTGACACCGCTGCCAAGATGGAAGTTTGTGTTGGGCCTCAAGTTGTTTTCGCATTCAGAATGTAAATGACAGCTAGGATAGGAAACTGGCGTACCGTCATGTTAACACATTGGTGCGATTGGTGGGACTAAGACTAATCACGATTTGTCTTGTTGCATCTTGTCAAATTCGCGTGTAATTGTAACCAGATGGGATCATTTTAATTACACATAAAAATTTAGGCTCTAGGTAAAACCTTTGCAATTCGGCAAGGTAAATGTGTACGTTAGGAAAGCAAGTCTGTGATTCAGTAATTGCCAATAAATTCAAATACTAGGCGCTTTTGAATTGGCATCGGAATGTGGGCTGATATATAGTACCGATTGTTGATTAGCGCCATGTTTGCTGCATAAAATAACCTCGTTTCCGTGTCGACCAACTACGTTCATAGTGATTTAGAGTGACTGGTAGAGCGAAGTCGAGGATGGCTATAACTGGAAAACATTGTCGTGACGGTGTTCATGCGATTCTTAGAAGACATACTCTAGAGTCAGCATTCCTCAGTACTCGTTCAACCCATCTTTGCATCTGGACCGTGAACAATAGGAGTGATTTTTCGTTTGCGCTACATGTGGCTATAAGGTGTCGAACCATATGTGATGTCTATGCAAGTTAATGCGTTGACGCTTCGCAGCCCTTCGGCGATTCCCTTCTACGTGGATCAAATTAACATGAGCAAGTGAGTGCGGCATAGTAAGCTAAAAGACCGAGTACCCTCGATTGCTTGACGCATGTTCTTTGCTCCATCAAATCGTCCAGCTGAGGTCTTTACACTTCGAATCTACCCATCGGTCCATTCCTGCTTCCATTTTATCCTCAATTTAACTGCCCAGCCCTAATTTGCCGATTCAACTATTCAACTCACTAGTAAGAGTGGACATTTACGCTTCTTGAGAGGTGTCAATTTCTGGACCATCTTAGCCCACATATTGCTGGCCAATAAAAAGCAACCAAATTTTTTGCCGTAATATATTTTCAAATCATCTTAATCACCATTCTAGATTTCAACTGCAGTTGTTTCTCGTTTCTAACAACTCTGTGAATGGTGACCCCAATGTACTTATAATTCCTTCGCTGATGAGTCTAGCTTTTTTAGGGCGGAGTTTAATTTCCCGTTCATACCACACCAATCCACCACAACCCCTGACAGCTCACTCAAATTATCACCAAGTCCAAGTTGACAGACCAGAGGAGACTAGATGCAGTGACTCAAACCCGCGCACTGAACGCATGGCATTAATAGGTAGCAGAGCATTTTACTGATGACCGTGCAGTTTCATAATCAATGAAACATGAAGATAAGGGCAATAGGGCATGAGAAATGGCCCAAGCTAGTGCAGATCCGGTTCTGGAAGTACTTGTACTACCACGACCATATCCAACACCCCTACCCCTACCGCATGCACCAGAGATGGTCAAAATGATGCTGGGGTTGTCTTAATCTGTGAATAATCGAGCCATGTTGGAGTTCAAGATAAAGCAGTCAGAAGCAGCAGTCGCCACTTCCATGCAATCGCGAATGCTCCGCGGCGTAACCTCCCATGTTAAGCGCCGTGTGAGAGCCTCCGGATCTAGCTTGAGCAACGCAATAACGTAGAGACAATAGTACAAACCCAATCTAAGCTATTTCTTGCAAAATCCCTCAACTCGACCAACCTCTTTCTCTACAAAGCCCGTTTTGATTGTCATGGTTTTGTGAACGAAAGCTGCAGCTGAAACGGCCTGCACAGTACTCTTTAACGCACACTTGACGTTTGAAACAGCGCAGACATTTCATAATACTGGCGGTGCCTTAGTACCAACTTGAAAAACATTACGGCGCTGATTGTAAAAAATGCAGAAACCAGATAAGTGCAGATAAGTCGAATGCTAACAAAAATCCTGAGTTTCAACAAGCTGAGCCGCTTTTAAATCGGCATAAACACAATTAAGGCATGAAGTTACAAACCAACGATTGCCATTGCGATGGCAAGGCTGATATTGGCGGACCCAGAGCACTTCAGATGCAAATCTGCTGAGTTGCAGCCACAATCTATAAAATTGAGCATTTGCTATGGAAGGAATCACTCCTTTAAATAAAAAGGGTCTACGTGTAGGCGCATTTCCTCATAAGGTGCTGGATGCAAGTAGTCAAGCGAGGAGAAAAGGTGTGGAAAAGAGGGAAGAGCGTACCCGTGCATGAACTGTCATCCTGTTCATTTGATTCGATAAGGGGGTAAGGGCAAAGAGCAACTGGTCTGGAGACACTCGCTCCTGCTTTGCCAGCACCAGCATGGCGCAGTGCCCGAAGCATAACTGCATCATCACCCAGTCCACGGCACCAGGCAGGGCGATGTCGGTAGCCATGAAGACAACTTTCTCGCCTATAGGGCAGGGCAAGGTGAGGAGAAGTATGTTTGATTTATAACTGTTTATTGGGCATTGCAAAAGTAGAAGTAGTGACATTAGCTTGCAATGCAGCAACGTCTTGTGGCACTGCAGAAGGTGAGACATGGCTCGATCGGGTTGACCAAGCCATTTGCATGAGGCGTCTCAGCATGGTCACCTGTAGGGGCTACAAGGATAGTGGAACGCAATTTAGCTAATTTAATGGTTTCTCCTCTTTTTTCTGGAAAAAATGTTATATCACTGCAGGGAGTGTGTGCCTATAGACCGCACATCATGTGAAAGGATGGAGACAATTGATAGTTCCTGAATTTCGTGCACATTATCACGGTATATTTGCTTTAAGTGAGTCGAGGAACGGAGGCAGGTGAAGTTCGACATTGCGTGTGAGAGAGGCACAGACCGACTGACGAGAGCGGAAGGCGTACAGCAAAGACTGTAATGATAACCAAATGGTGCTAGCAGACAGATTCGAGTTCAGCCTTCACAGTGTAGTGGAAAGGCTCCGTGCAGCCAGCTAAGGCATACCTGCAGGGAACGAAAATGCTAGTGGCCAGTTTCTTCATAGCCAGGTTGCGGATGTCTGCCAAACACGAAGGCAAGTGGACGTGCGAATTTGCCATCGCATGATTGTGAATGCGCAACAGTGCTGTACACTCGAGAGATGTTGTAACAATGAGACTGGCCACCAACCGCTATGGTGACACATAGGATCTGTTAATCCGCCTTAAATTGAAGAAGAGTAGAATTTTGAGCACAATAGCCTTTGAGAAAGGATTCCCAACAGTATCCAAGTTAACACTAACAGGTTTGTCTGAGCTCATTGTTTCGGACGTTTAGCCACTGTAGCGCATCAAAGTAACATTACAATGAGAGGCCCGGTAACTTTGGAAGCAAACTGACATGTGTTAAGGAAGTGGTGCAACCGTAGAGCTGGGGTGTTAATGCATTTGTTAGGTTTTGAGATCCAAATGAGTGCGAAACGAAATTTACTACATCCGTAAGGAGATAAAACCAGCGAGTAGGCAAGAAAAAGTGCACAAAAATTTTAGTCGGGTTTAAAAAATGGATTGATGAACAGAGTCGGTGGGCTGGCAAAATAAACCCATGCTGTCTTCACTAATATTTCAACGTCACAGTCGTCGTGCCAATTCTTGCTGGTTTAAGTGGTGCGCAATCAGCAAGTGTTTCGCTAGGAACTGTGTCAAGATTGGGATAATTTATCAACAACCTTGTCGATCTGAAAATATTCCACACCGATTGTGGTGCAAATACTATCAGGAAACGGCTTCAACAAATGGTGAGCAGACTCATGGTGAGATTTAGCTTAGGGATCTTCGTAGGATGGCAACAAAGATGTTGCCCACACGCTTGGAATAACCCAACCCACCTGGAGAGGCGACTTGTTATTTGGCAGCAACACAGGAATATGGGTTCGCCATACTTTCACGCGAAAATGCGTGCCACATTAAAAGTTCAAAAGCTTTTGTCAGTAAAAATGGAGCCGGGTCTTTAACATTAAAATTGCAACTTTGAGATAGAGTAGAAGAAATACAAACATCACTCATCCTACAACAAGAATGCCCAAAACATGCCGCATGAAAATGGTGTATGGCAGGGTCTATCAAGTAAAACCTAATTACTTAAGATTTCGTACACCAATTCTTTGTAGGGATAGTACCTTACTGAGGTTTTCGCTGCAAGTAGGACAGGAGCAGAGCATGCTGGGACAACTGACACAGACGATGTGATCACATTGACACTGCAAAGTTAGAGGCGTTGCAAAGTCCATACAGACAGGACACTCGTAAAGGCTGATGAGGTCCATGGAGTTGATAGGAGGAAAAGGATCGCCAACAGTGCAAGTAAGAGGGTGTCTATTCAGTTCATTCGGAAGTTTGGAATTGGTGCTGACAGGAGCGGCTGAGTCAGAGGCGGGATGAGTGATTTCATCCACTGCTCCAAGTCCACTACCTGCTGCATCACCTCCGTTAGAAGCAACATCCGCTCCAGCGGAGATGGTAGGAAGCATTGAACTAGTGAGCTCAAAGAAGACCACATAAAACGGCTAGTTGAGCAACATGACAAGCCAAAAGGAGACCGTAAAGTGCACAACAGTGTCGTAGGTTAGCTTTCTTAATTTCAAACTGACTTTTCGTATTTTGAGTAGAACAACAACAAACATCTTATTCGGGCACACAGTTTAGGAAAGACATGTCCACCAAAGCAATGCTTGCAAAGAAACTTGTCGGGCGAAGCAAGAATATGTATTCATTATCATGAACAGGTCACTTATTTTTAAAAAGGGTTCGCCAGCGAATTTAGTGCATGGTTTCAAACTTGGGAGTCAAAATGTAAGATTGTCCTTGGCAAAAGGCTCGATATTGCATACATTATACGTTGAGGCACTTAACATCTGTGAAGCATTGTCTTCTTTTCACCTATATGATTGCATTGCAAATGAAACTCGCAAAAATTTGATAAATTGCGCTAGACCCACTTTAATGAAGGATTTCACATGCTAGTTATCGAAGGTTGTCAATTGGGTCAGTAAAGAACACTAAACACTCAAATGTGTCTCCATTGCAGCTGTTCCATTTCATTTACTCTCATGGATTCTGAACACATTGTGGTCCTTTTCTTTGTTGTTGTAGTTAACACAGCCGTGACATTAAGCTGTCACCAGCCGGCATCCCAATAGGTAGCATCATGTCACGTGACTGTCTTAACCCTCGTATAAACGCACACGAAGCAATGCTTGCAAAGAAACTTGTCGAGCGAAGCAAGAATATGTATTCATTATCATGAACAGGTCACTTATTTTTAAAAAGGGTTCGCCAGCGAATTTAGTGCATAGTTTCAAACTTGGGAGTCAAAATGTAAGATTGTCCTTGGCAAAAGGCTCGATATTGCATACATTATACGTTGAGGCACTTAACATCTGTGAAGCATTGTCTTCTTTTCACCTATATGATTGCATTGCAAATGAAACTCGCAAAAATTTGATAAATTGCGCTAGACCCACTTTAATGAAGGATTTCACATGCTAGTTATCGAAGGTTGTCAATTGGGTCAGTAAAGAACACTAAACACTCAAATGTGTCTCCATTGCAGCTGTTCCATTTCATTTACTCTCATGGATTCTGAACACATTGTGGTCCTTTTCTTTGTTGTTGTAGTTAACACAGCCGTGACATTAAGCTGTCACCAGCCGGCATCCCAATAGGTAGCATCATGTCACGTGACTGTCTTAACCCTCGTATAAACGCACAATGATGAACTGTCCTTCTTTCACTTCTAAGAGGAGTGTATATTCGTGCTCTACAGTGTACTTGAGATAACGGCTGCAGGAGTATACATTTAATCAGTTTCTATAAGGGACTAGGTATGTAGATCGTCCAAAAGGGCAAAGGATGGACAAGGGCAATGCAGTAAGTAAAAGTTTTGCTGGAATACAGATCGCAAACTTATAGCAAACCGACGTGCTTGTCTTCATTCTCAAAAGTATGTTGGGAGGGGGGGCTCGAGAGGTGGGGTCTGGGTGGACCAAAGCACTAAAATGGAAGAGGAGACGTGAGCGCTGACATGGAACAGGACGAGAAGCAGTAAGATAGGACACGGTCGCCAGTACAGCTCGGTGCAGTCTGATCTTTTAGTCTTATCCATGAATACAGTAGGAGAAGGGTATGAGCATATGATGCATAGTAGACAAGGACAATCAAATACGAGTAAACTCACCAAAATGACATTGATAAGGGCTAACCCAAGGAAGAGAGGGAGATAAGAGAAACGCGAATTTCAATTTGAAGGATGTCAAGGTATGAAAACAAAACGAGAAATAGGAAGAACTAGTCCTGGCCTCACTAAAAGGCAATGAAGAAAGGTAGGCACATGAATGTGCATCTGCGAATTTCTTAACTGTAACAACTGACTGAAGTCGGAGTTTGTGGTTTAATTTGGGACGTGTTGTAGCATNTTAGCATAAAGGTACCTCCTTAGTTTCATAAATTCCCTTACCGAACCATCTATTCATACATTCGATTGTCTATCTACATTTACGCCACCACTGTATAAATTGCCGAAATATTGTTAAACGGAAATTACAAATCATTTAAATATGAGATGCTTATTGCTGGCACACAGACCTCTCCAAATGGGCACATTCGGGGGCACTGCCGTTTAAATAGTGCTTCGCTGGCACGTAAAAGTAAACAAAAGAAAAAAAGGTAAACAATTTGATAAGTAAAGGGAGGGGACGATGTCAGGACTCACCCTTAATTTCTACGAATCCTGCATTTGCCCTATGTACTGGCCCACTTGCGTTGTTCAAGCGGAGAANACGGAGAAGAGGGGCAAGGCAAAGAAATAAAAGTGCACATAGTGCTAGGATAAAACCTAGCGGAGTGGGGGCAGATAGAATGAACTGGGTCGGAGAAAGGATTACAGTCCAGCGAATCGCGATTAAGAAAAAGAAAAATACGCAAATTATTTGGAGAGGAAATAGAGGGAGCAATGTCCTGACTCGGCCAGTGTCACCTACTGCTTGCAGCGTGTTGCGTGGTCGTCTCTGAAGGCCCAGACAAAAATGGTACCATAACAACTTTAGTTTAGATGCCGCATCAGAGGTTATTTGATTTCGCGCCATTTCATCCTGGCTAAATGCTCTTTAAGGAAAAGATCTCGAGGCAGCATGCTCTCCTCCAAATCTTCTCAGCCTCGCATAGCATATGGGCACGGTGCATCCTCCACTTCCAAATAAACACGCTTATGGACTTCGCGAGTTGGATTTTAGTGAGCAAGCAATGCTGCACACAGCACCATTGATGGTGAAATAACATTCGTTAACGCATAGCCATTTAAGTTTGAGGCGACTTTTTCGAAGTAAAGCAAATGGAAATGTTACGGAGTGAAGATCTCGGGAAGAAGGTTCCATCAGCGTACACTAACACTTATTTTCTTATGCGTAAATTGGGCCTACTAAAATTGAATTTCAGTAGACACACTTCGACCTCTTGAGTGGAGACAAAGCGGATCTAATCGCCTTGATGCAGAACTCCTTGATCATTAAAAGAGTACAAATAAGCAAAGCAAAGTCATTAGCCTTGCGGATTTATAGTTACTCTGCCTTCTTTTCCCTTCCCGCTTCACGTAGGCTAAGGTTTTGCAAATACTCAGAGGGGCCTTTAAGGCTTGACGTGAACGTGGTGCTCAGAGCCAAGTATGAATTCATTTCGTTGAAACGTGTACTATGATTAGTGCCAGTGGTGCTAAAACTACCACCAATCCAAAAAAATATTCATTTTTGGGTTCTCAAATCTTCCATTCGCATGGTTGACCGTTGAACATATTCTAGAGCAACACGCCGATTCTTACTTTAGCCTGAGTGGCTATAATCATCTGCATATATTTATGCTCTAAATGCCCCGACATTCATAGTAGAACCGAGTTTAGT
>LWMK02000594.1:880-32422 GCA_001693075.2 Taenia saginata
TNTAAGCGCTGTGCACGCATCTAAGGGCCGGACAGCTCTTTATGGAAAAAGATTTTGTGGCCACTAACACTGCGGCCTCGAATATTATAAAAGTCAACAGGACAAAAGTTCTGGAAAACTCATTTTTGCTTTGAAATTTGGTGTCATTTCCGCTACCCTCCTTCCATCATAAGATGCACTTGAATAGTAATAGGGAATTGTGATAATAAACCGAGCAAGGCTTATCTCGGAGCTGTGCAAGCAGAGTGGCGACAGCAAAGGAAAAACCACGACCATTAATTGTGCACAAAAAACAGGAGACGCTTTTGGCGACGACCGACACATTAGCACTGATATCCTTTCTAAACACGAAAATTGAATGCCATATACTTCAATGTTGATAAGATCGAGAAAAGTTTGTTTGCAATCTGTGCTGGTGGTAGCCTTCTAATGCACTAGAATTTGTTGAGTTGTTGGGCTAAATAAAATAATTCGTAAGAGCATCTTCCACTTGTAAGGGTCAACTAGGACTTCAAAATGTGGTGTGGCATGTGATCGCCTTCACAACACTATTCACAAAATTTGTTAAAACAGATGTTGTGCCTCAGATTTCGACTTCTGTTGCACAATCGAAATGTCATTGGAGCACGTCACCTGGTGCATGGTACAATGTGTCAGCTGCATTCAGATGCCACGGGACCACCCACACTTGAGGCTCTTTTGCTAACACGAGAAGAATATTTTCGCTAGCAATCCCAAAGTATTGCTGAAAGTACGTACGACAAAGCATTGTGAGTGGTAATCCAGTTTGGTGGTAAATAAACTGGTAGCTCACGAAACTCTTTTAACATGTCATCCATGCATTTTAGGATGAACAAACCAGTTGGCGAATAAATGTGTCTGTCCTCTGATTTTTGGTTTTACTCAAAATAGGTCGACGAGTCATTGAGTCGAAGCGATAAAGCCGAAATAACGGGCACATAGAAGCGGACAGAGCTTTTTGCTGCTTGTAAATGTTTGTTATGCTGAGGGGAATTGCACTTACTAAACCCATTTTCCGTTTGCTCAGTGAGTAATCATCTACTCGTTTCTGGCGTCGTGCTGAAAATTGCAGCAGTTTTATTTGAGCTCCTATTTTAAAGTGTGCATTCATTCCTTTTATCTGGCTGCAAAACTTATTAAACGCGTCGCCATGCGCTGAAACTCAAGCAGGCAATCTGTCAAACATTTGTCATTGAGCTTTTCAATTCCGATTTTTTGCATTGGGAGTCGGATTTCTGGTAAAATCATCGAGCTTTTGGTCCAGCATTTTTAGTGTTTCAAAATTTAACTTGCTTGAAATGGCATTATGAATGTAGTTTGTGACATCAGTGCATAGCTAACCAAGTAGTGCCCCAATCCAGGTTTTCACGTAGCAGTAAATTATTTTTCTTTTTTCGCTTTAAATTGGACTCATGCTGTTAGAAATAGCTGCACGCGCCTCTTGTAGGAGCATCAAAACTACTTCTTGGAAGTTATTTTTGAGCTCCATTATGGTCATTAGACGACATTTGAATGTTTACTTACATTCAAATAAGTGGATCCACTTTTTGTTAATTATTGNAGTGGTACTAATGATACTCTTGATTATTGTTGTTCATTGCGTTATGTTTAAGAGAAATTCGTGATGGCGTACTTGTCTTCGCACCTTTAGTAAATACATTTTTCTGCTGCACCGCAGCAACTATAGGAGATCACATGACATTAACAAATCGCTTGCAACTCAGCAAGTAGGAATCGAGTGTTACTTTACCCCTATTGCATGCAATGATTCCTAATTGTAAGAGCTCATTCTCTTACTTGATTACAGGATGAGAATGCAGATCAGTTGCGTCGGAGGTTACCGATCAAACAACCTTGACCACAACAGGCGAATTTATCTCAAGTGGTTTCAGTTCTAAATATGTGGGTTTAATAATTAAACAGAGAGTCGCACGAAGGCATCGATGACTTGCCATTGTCAAAGTGGATTTCTAAACAAAATGAGGGCACTACCTTCCAACAATACTTGTTTGAATAATGGTTGTAGCGTTAGCACCAGAATGCCACCCGTGTAATGCTTCGATAGCATCGTGCACTACCTCGCTTCATTACATAAGCTGGACACAACTACCTCGCTTCATTACATAAGCTGGACACCCATCATTACCATATGCCTAGTGTAGGAGAAGCAGATGTTAACCACAAAATTAAGAAAATGGCACGCACTTTAGTCTGTGTGCACATATGTCTTAAATTTACCTAAAAGCTGACCTCTACTTTCCGTGCTTAAGTAGCATGAACCTCTACACCAACTGAATTTGAACACCACAAGCAATTTCGCCATCTCTTACCATTGATCATTCTTTTGCCAAATCACGTCCATCAAACTCACAAAGACACATTACAATTGCATGGTGGAAGCCATCACTCACATTACAATTGCATGGTGGAAGCCATCACTCACTTCAATGTAAGTGACTGGCCCGTAATATAGAAATGCAAGGAGGACAGCAAGCATTTGTTTAAGCTGCAGGGCCCTGGAAAAAGACCAGGCAGGGCGAGGTTGATGCGTTGTTATTTACCTGTAGTGGCTTCAAATCTACGACATTTCATTTGGCATGATTTGGCTGTGTCTTTATTCCCATTGAGCATGATTTGGCTGTGTCTTTATTCCCATTGATGATGTGGAGGAAACGAAGAAAGCATGCCTTTTGGATAGGCAGGAGTCTTGTGCGTTTGTACTAATAGTCCTTTCCCGAAATTCACGTTATTAAAATTCGGAAATGCGAAGGGTGATAGCTTTATACAGCCGATAATGTCGTAAAATGCAAACGGATTAACTTTCTCCCAGTAAGCAAGTACGTGACACTACCAAAAGTCAAGCGGTACCCCTGGAAAGGGGCTGGTGGTTTGGAGCAATTATATTAGGTTTTGGTCTGATTTGGCCAACCGCAAATCACATATTGACATGCACATGCCCATGGCTAATAAATGGACGCATGTCAAAGTTTATTAGTCTTCCTTCCTTTCTTGTATTGCGCAGCTCTCATACGTTCATCTTATTACGTTTGTCACTCTCTGTCAAAACCTAATGCATCTGCTTCTAGTAAGTTCTTGAGCCTTTAAAATGGGACGAAATATTTAAACCACTGCATTGTAATCTGCTTAGCAGGAATCCGAAACATATAGACCTGTTTGATGTTTTAAATGGCTCATGCAATTTGTCATCAAAAACTACAAACAGTTCCTCAAAAACCGTTTCAACTAGCCAATAAAGTGAGTAACTTGCACAGCAATGAAAATCGTAATTTATTTGGCAATTTTTATGCAGAACTTTGCCTTTTAGAACTGCACTAGACCACTCGGAATGCTGAATATGTTATAAAATGTGGATCTTAAAGCTAAATTTGCGTTATTTGCTTTATGTTATTTCCGCGATTGTTTTACCTGGTCCTTATTTCTGTCTAAGAGAAGAGCATGTTTCAAGATGAGCCTGGAGCTGACGATGGCACCAGAAATGTCGGATGGAGCTGACGATGGCACCAGAAATGTCGGAAGCAGACAGGACAAACCAACGCCATGGAGTGCTGCGACGAGGTGAGAGAGTAGAAATGACGTCACGACTGCTCTCCTCACCGTGGATTGTCAATCGCTGACCGGCCTTCAAACCATGGGTGAGAAGCACTCCTTAATGAAAGGAGTTGCGTTAAACTTGGAACCGCTTACATACGTACTTTGCCAACTTTGCCGAGCAGCTACTTTATTCAACGAAAGGACGTATCGCACTCCAATTGACTCACCTTCCAGCGCCTAAAGAGTAGTGTGTCACCTACGAAATCAGTCTCCTGTTTAGAAAGAAACTCGTGTCTTTGTATTGGAGATAATTGCGAAACTTGTTACGTTGGTGACAGGACTGACGAAACTACCCCTTCCAAGGGCGGCATCCATTCGAAACAGTTGGCAGACTCATGCTACGCTGTTCGCACGTGTGCACATCAACACACTATTTGCAGTTGACCAAATTGGGCAGAAGTAATAGTTTGTTGCAAAGCACCTGTCTACTTCCAGGTGTACCAATTGACTTTTGCAAATGTGGGATTAAGTTGATCCGTTTGTATTTTGTGACATCCTCAAATGTTAAGCATGAGCACGCTTCACAGGTCTGAATTGTAATGGTGCAAGTTTCGGAGAAAAGAGCACCAGTGCAAATGTACAAAATTCTTACTTATCCATTAGGATTGCATTCTTCGTTTTATCCATAGTATAAGCAGAAGTGGAGACCCTGTTAAGCCATATCAATAGAAATGCTGCAACTTTAAGGCTAATATTACAAAGTAGCAATGCATCCGTCCCCTCTGGCTAACCCACTTTTGAAGCTCCATAGTTTAACCAAATGCATTCTTTCCTCCTTCATATACTGCTGTACGATGGATGTATCGCCCACAATGAAGCAAGTGCTCACTTTACAGTACGTTTACGGTGTGCCTTCTTCAGCTAGATGTACGTGGAATGATGTAAGGGTTACCAGTGGCAGAAGAGTGCTAACTTTTTTGGTGACCAATGTTGACGCGGAGGTCTGTGCTGCTTAGGTGGAGAAAGTGAAGATCAGTTCTTGAGCCGAATTGAGGCGTGTGTGCATGCGTGCAGACTAAAGCGAACACCACGTGCATGGCTCTGATTTAGTACCTCCTCTCCCCAGGCTGGACTCACCGCCGCGACGAGTGGCAGCTTACGTGATGCAGTGAGGTAGAATTGAGAGGCTGCTTACATTGCATGCGCAGAATTAGTGCACAATATCATTTAAAGCTTAAAATGAACAACTTTCTGGCGTCCAATAATGGGGAAGGGAGAGGAGGGGAGTGGGACAGAGTAGACTGTGATGGAGCACGTGACAACAGTGAGGCGTGTCACAGAAGGTACTTAACGAATTGGGAGAAATCTACCATCAAGTTGAGTCGATGTTGTTTGACATGGCTTTCATTTGAATTTCGGGCTTTCCGTACCCTCTTGGCGTATTCTTGCAGTTAGAAGCAAGCGGATTACTTTGGCCGGCATAATAAATCGACTGTTTGATTATTTGCACCTCCAAAAGCACTTGTCTGGTAACTTTCAGTCAGTTGACTTCCCCTTGGCAATAGCATCGCAGTTAAGACTGTTGAAAATGTTGAATGCGGGCCTCTCTTACTCTCAGTAGAGGGTGCACAGTGCATTTATCAAGGCTTCTCTCCATCCACGTCGATCCGCTGGGTCACTCAAACGCTTCAACGCATTAGGTCATACATATTGAAGAGAATCGTTGCTCTTGGGCTAGTGTTACTACGACTGACGAAAAGGACTCGTAGTAAGCAGCATAGTCTCCTGCCTTCCTAGTGCGATTTCTAAGCAAAACGAAAGTGTAGGTCCTATAGAATTGCTAGGGGGATACTGATGCTGAGTCTAAGCATCGCCTTGGTGGCACGAGATTTCAGTGACTGGTGCAGTTGGCTCGGGTGTGATTTCCTTACACCACCGATCACCTTGCAATGGCTGACCCCAAAATTTGATAAGTGGTGGGGCCACAGAGAAGGCTTGAGTTAGTAGAGACGCCATTAAATACCTAAGCGGTTTGCGTTGCTCTCATCTTTAAATAAGTTGATAAGTTGAATAAGTCGGCACAAATTAAGTGATTTTTGGCAAAACTACCAGGAAAAGTTATTTTATCCAAAAGAAACTAATGAATATCCTCATCCTCAGCTAGTTCCGCCTTTGCTACCCTCCCATATCAATCTCCTCTGTCGTTCCTTGTGTGGTGTGCAGTTCGTTCTCTGACAGTAGCGTCACTGTGGGTTGGCGATAACGAAGCGAGAGAACTGGATCCCATCAGGGAGGGTGGCAAGTGCCGCCAAATCACTAGCTCATCCAAATCAAACCTCAGGTTCGTCGCAGCCAGATAGTTGCACAGATCACGTTCTGACAAACCATTTTCCACTAATATAACCTCGTTGTCATTGTCCTGGGCTGGTTGGTTTTGGTTCATGGGATTAGCATCCGTTCAGATGTCACAAGTGAGACCTGAGTGAAGGCAAAAATGCAAATGATTGGGTGTGAGTAGAGGAAGAGAAATGATGGCTGAAAACTGCAATGAGGAAGGCGGGCGTACCTACCAATGTGTTTGATGACATAGTCGAGAGGAGATGGTATTGACGGTGGAGTGTAAGTTGTGGGAGTGGAAGACTGCGAGGAAATGGACGACAGAGGATGTGGTGATGACTGTACTTATTACTTGACTGGCAGATTGATTAAGTGTTTTACTGAGAAATGATTTATTTTCTTATCTCCTTGCTTCTTCATTTTCATCTGGCATGCATCGTTGATTGACTGTTGATGAGATGATCGTTTTCAATTCAATCGGTAGTTGTACTGAGGTGATCGATCCTATCTGAGTAAGAGGCGAGGCTGCAGCACTGGAGTTCAAGGGACCAGCAGTCTAGTCTCCATGTCCCTTGTCAGGAGGATGGCGAGGAAAGAGATTAGTGTCATAACCAATGGACTCCCATTCCGGGTCTCCACTTCCTCACCAGCCTGTCCATACCTGACCACGCAAAAAACAGCCCAATATTTAGGCAATTAGCACTTAGTCCCATCTATGCTAAGCTAGTGGCGTCGTGGCAGTTACCTCATCACAATTGTGCACCGCGATTCCCCTACAGTCGCTTATAATAAACGCCGAGAAACTAGTTCCATAGGTGCTTGATATGACACGTGATAGCACTTTTTGCGTTCCTAATGCAGTTCCTACTCAAAAGGAAACTTTGGATCCAGCGAGCTCGCTTAACTGAATTAATGATGCTGTACAGGCAACTCTTTATTTTTGCCGCTGCACCATGGTAGAATAAGTCGACTTTCTGGACCAATTAGCAATCTCAGCCCCAACTTATAATGCTACTTACTTCTTATACATAATGCTTATGCCAATCGAGTGGTATGTCTTCTTCCCTCTTAAAGTTGGTTTCGGGAAGCCTCAGCCCACACTCGTCACTTATCCACCTCTCATTCAACAGGGTTGCCAACTTATGCTGCAACTGGATGACTTACCCCCAATAGAGAGCTGCAATTTGGTGGTTCAAATCTCTGCTATGCAAAACCACTTGCTCCTCCAAAAATGACGAGAGCGCTAATAACAGACATTATGATATTTAGCATCCGCTTAAATTTCAATCCAACCAGTAACATCAGTGTAACTTCTGGTGTAGTTAGAAGAAAACCGGACCTGCGTCGTTAAAAAACGTTCCATGGATTGCAGTAACATGATATTCTGTCTTGACCTCAAGAAAAGCACAGGGCTAAAATAGAGGTTTTGTAAAACAAAGTTTAATCGCAACTCGTTGATAAACAGGTAAATGGTCGAGTTTGCTTCAGACATTAGCATTTTCTTAACGCTCTGTGATGATCAGCCTTACATTATCCAAATGTTACCTACGTACGATGACACTGACGTGTGTGATGGGTTTCACTACAAGTGCTTTGCAATCAAAATTAAACCTAACCCTTGATTGGCCACACCGATGAGCGCAAGGGAGCGCACTGGTTCCCTTAGGGAGGAATACATGCGATCGGTCAGTCTGCATTCTGCAACAGCACCGAGTAAGAGGAAAACATCAAGCTATCAGTCTATATCCCCGCAAAGTACAGTATACATCGTTTGAACTCGAATTTCTTTAGCTTACCTTCATTTGACAGATTGTAGCTGCGACATTTTCTAGCCAAAATTCAAGTTCTAGACAGCATATATCACAGATCACTTACGAACTGCATGATTGGCGGGCGAACTGTCAAGCAATAGCCGCATTCTCCAAATCGCAGGAACAAATATTTATTTTGCCTCCAACTCTACAGAAATGTAAGGCATGAAGCACACGAGCATTGGCGGAAACGCCACGTTACTTTTACCACTTTAACCAATAATTTAAAGGGCTGGAGCTCTTTGCACTTCCTTGACGTCACCATATTTCTTAGGCGATAGAAATGGTCGCCACTTCAAAACGATACCGAAACCGTTCCCAACGTCCCTCCAAAACATATTTTGGCGTCGTTGAATATCTCGCTTCCCTTGTTTGCTAATTCAGTGCGTGACTGGCAAATTATTGTCATTGCTTCTTAGAAAATATTTGATAGCCGATCAGCGTTTCATAGACAGAAGGGATAGCACTGCAAGCATGAAGAATGCATGCTTTTGGTAATATCTCCTCATAGGTTGCCCATGCTAATCAGCTTAGGGAGTCAAGCTCTTGCCAGTGTGTGGCTGCAAGTTAAGAGAAGTGGGCTTACATCCTTTCCCAAATTATATCTTGTCAAGACCATTGAAATGCATCCCTGCGATTGATTATGCACGCGACATCCTCATGGGTGCACCACATCCGCCAATCGGTCGGTTTAAGCAGACGAGGCCAAACTACTAGATGGAGGCTTTCGGCACGGCCCAGGCGCCGTTCCTCCCAGCCAGGGCAATGCAGCCACTAAAGTGACCGCAACCGAAACCGACAGTCGAACAAACAAGGTATTACATAGCCTCTCTGTTCTTTCCAGCGTCGTTCTCGGAGCTCTCCTTGGTAAATCTCCAGCGCCAGCCATCACAACGTGATCAGTGCTGGAAGACACATCCACCAGCCAACCATACTAGCCATCGAATTTCGAGCGCATCGGAGCAGATGCTTGACCACGCTGAAAGGCAGACGTCATTTTCAGACATTCTGCTATGAGATATCAGCGATTCACCCAACCGAACAAAGCAATTCTTTCGCGCCGCTGCGGTTTATCACAAGCGGTCGGGTCATTTTTCCACTGTCACCGGTGTAGCGTTTCGAATATTCCTTGAAGGCAAAAAGGCATAATATTAGGGCAGAATACACACACTTTTAGCAAGCAGAGGGAATGGGGTTACTGGTATGGTCCAGGGACCATTCCGTCGACTAGGGCCATGTGGTCACCTAAGTGACCTGAGCCAAAACCAGCCATCCAAACAGACTAAATTTTACAAAATCTGCTAAATTAGCGCATGCAACCATGAAGTAAAAAGGCACTCAGACTAGTCTACACGATATACTTAAGACATTGATCTTTGTTTGGACCGGATGTATATATTCGTCGAACAGGGAGGACCTGATGCTGCTGGCATAGCCCAGGGCCAACCCACTCTGCAAAAGCAGTGCAATCATCCCAAGTGGCCATAACCGAAACAAGAGTTCAAACAGTCAACAAAGTATCACAATTACAGTTTAGTCAGTAAGGTGGGAAGTGGACACTGTACTTGTAATAAGGAGTTGTGCTAAAGAAACTCTGCTTCTCTTTCCGTCCTCCGCCTGCCTCCTTTTAATCCTGTCAGGCCACCCATTAATGCGACAATACACGCCTCATCGCTCCTTTCTCCCCTGTAATGCGGTAATTATGTGAATCACGCTTTTTGCAAATGATCATGTACATTACACAATTGAAGGTCACTACAATCATTTGGATTACCAGTCTATAGCAGGCATTCATCTTTATCATCAAACACATCAACAGTTTATGTTTTCATACCATTGCCGTATTTCTCAAAACTTTGCATTTATTTCATACATTCCAATTTCTCCATATCACCTCACATCTATCATCGACTCTACAGTTGTCCAACTGCCCTCCTACTTCATTCTACAGCAGAGAGCTCAACGTTGTGCTCTAACACTTCTGTTTTAAGATCCATTCGACTCTCACTCCGCAATTGCAAGAATTGCTTTTTATTAACTATATTTGCTTTGCTATCGCGTCTCATAGGCGCGATATTACGATATTCTCAAGGTCGTCACTGTCCTCACCTTCAAGAGCTAATGCTATCCACTATGAAGCAATAGAAGGAAAACACAAACTCATTTCTTGGTGCCTCGGGCAAAATAGTTCTCATTAAGCCTTCAAAGTAGTAACTCCACGTAGCCTTCACTTGCATAATTTCATTTCATGCAACAATGCACCGTCATGTACTTGGTTTTAAAACAACTTGTCCAGTACTCAACCATTATAAGAACATAGTAGGTATTTCTAGTTAAAATTTTTTTGTATTTTATCAAAAAGAAGGGAAGAACAGAGAAGAGGAAGGGAGTTATTAATTTTGTAGCTAGTGCCTGCCTCACCTCACTTTCGTCCTGACAAGCTCGTGATGCGAGTCCAGCCTTATGGAAAAGCATCGCAGGTTATTTCCGATTTAATAATTCCATCATTTGCCCGTGTTGCAACGTGCATCAAGCAACTTTACTATGTTTAAAGACAGGCTCATCAACTGCAGGGAGGTTTTACTGCTCTATCATGAAGGCAGTTAAGAGGTCAGCGGACTAATGCAACATTGAGCAAGGTTAAGAAGGACTGTAGGCACCACAACAGAGACTACTAGAAGCCATCTAACTATATCACCTCCTACCACGTCCTCCATCCCATTCGGCCATTTCGTTCAGCATGTCATTCCATTCCACGCAGTTGCCTGATTATGGCACTAGCCATCGCACCTAACAACGTTGCAGACCGCCTGCAGAATAGAAGGCATTGCGTGTCCACTCAAACTGCATTCAGCCTTCTCGCATTCCGCTTTCTTGGCATACACGCCCCTGTGCAAAGTGGCTGAGGGCTTCTTGTCTCCTTTTTCTATGCACAACTCTTCCACTGCACACTCGCTCACCTAACTACCTACAAGTTACACACCCTGCACCCTTTAAAGCCCTTCTCAAGACTAAGTAGTAGCATTTCGCTCTTTTAACAACTCACCACGCATTTAGCGGTGAGACTGGAGCACCAAACTGAGACTGTGCTTTAAAATGCACTCATCACCTGTGCCAACAAACTGCAACCCAACAATGTAAAAACATTTCCACACCCGCTGAAGCAAACTATGCCGCAGCTGTCACTTGTTCATCCGAATAAGCTACGACTGTGCAATGCAACTTCTCCGTTACCAATTCATACACACCTACTGCAGTGCCTTCAGCTTTTCCCTTCCCCGAAGACGAAAGGTGACATCACACGCGGGCAGAATACACACATGTATTTAACATACAATACAATGCTGAGCCTCCACCTGGGGTCAGAGCCTTGCTGATCACCCTGAACCCGGCGCCAGGTAAGCTTGATGAGCTGCCACCCCACCGCACCCGCTCCGGGGTTATCGCTTGCATCTACCACCTTGCTTTACCAGCACTGCATAGCCTCTTTGAGTTTTCCTATAATTTACTGCTTATCTTATGTACATGCTTTTCGATTGCTACTTTCCATCAACTTTGTTTTTTCACTATTTACTTGCTTGCTGCCTACTTATGCCTACTTCTTCCTTCAAGTAGTATGCGCACTTTCGTGTGCGTCCGTACAAGGGCATATTTGTCGTGAGGTGAAGAAGACGATGCAGAAAGGGGTTCGTGGATTGAACTAACGAGCATTTTCTTCAAAATTTTATTTAACTCAGGCAAACCCTCCACGTGCTCAGTAAAAATGCATATTTATGTTTTATAAGATGCACATGGTCATACAAATAATATCATCGAAATGCATGCATATATTTGCTTATATGCATACGTGTACCAATGCTAGACACATCATGACTATTGTAAGAGTCTCCACTTCCTCCACATTCTGCCCTTCACTATCCCTGATCAAATACATAATATATAATGTAATAAAATTTGATGGCCACTTGGCATCTTTATTGAAATAGATGAAACAGTAGGTAGCGTGTTAACAGGAATTGGGAGGTAGGACTGACCACTTCGGCGAACCGAACCACTCCTCCAGAGTCAGCTTCAAAACTGTCCTCCCCACATTCTCCTTAAGGGCGAAAGCTAAATAACGTGACTTATGCAAAGCCCCTGGTTTTTTCTAAACCTCTTCTCCGGTGCTGTCCTTGTGGACTGCCTTTGGCTATGCTCCCGTGTATTCATCTTTCATTTACAGCTACGCAGACCTCATCTCCGTAATTAATCGACAAAGCGCCTTTTGCTGAATCGCATCTTGTTTACTTGGGCGAATGTTAATTGGGTACAGAGTTGTGCGTGACGAAAGAGGTAGTTCGTAGATGAGAGAACCTCCGCTACATGGAGGAGCCCTTCGTTCCAAGGGTGGTTAAATTATTGTTGGGTTCCAGGTGAAAAAATCGGCCTGTGTGTTTGGACGTGGTCCCTCTCGCGATAGACGTTGGTTCGACTGTGTCTGCCGTATTATCTCTTCTGTCTGCTGAAAGGCACTTTAAAGCGCTACAATATTAAGCGTTTTCCTTGTGTCATCCTTCAGACGCGGTACTTGCTCAGTTATGTTTATACAATGCTAAGGCGAGGTGGCGCGAGGACATGATTTGCATGTCTCCTAACGTCGGAGAGCAAATGCAAGGAAGACAGAGGAGGCTACTTCGAGGACATCAGAAGCATAGATGTCTACCAGTTAGAATCTGTAAATTTCTACATCTCTACATATCCAGATAGCTATTTGTCTGCTAATATAATTCTCAAGATTTCCACCTCTCCAGTCAGCGATTCTCGTTAAACCTTATTTTCCTGTTCCCTGATGCATAAATTCTAATGTTCTCAACCTTCCCACTCAAGCATACATAGCATACGGAGATAAGTGAGACATTTCCCTTTCCTCTTACAAATTAATCACACTCGGACAATAAGCCATTCTACTCACAGAAACACTCGTGCATGTAGGCGTCATCAAAATCGCCTCTTCAGGCAAGTTACCCATGCGTGGATACGCGTCAATAACTTGCGCCTTAAGCCTTAGCATTAGGCAAGCAATTATCCGATCTAGCACCAAATCATATAGAGAATCAAAATTACATGTCAAAGCCTCATAGTATAACCACACTTCCAATTACTCCACACCCACTTCTTATCGGCTCTACCTCATATCATGGTGGTAAAAGCGGCAAAACCTGAACATCTTATGTTAAAAAAGAACAGACAGAACTAATAATTGCGAGAAGATATGAACATCTTGTTCAGCTTACCCAAAATAGTTGCACAGTTACCGATTCTCCCTTGTTTCGCTCCCAAGTGGCACTCACACACCGCACTCAGTCGTTCATAAGGCCTCCAAGCGCAAAGGCGCGTTCCTTATTCCCATGGTGAATGATTAGCCAACACTGGAAAGGAGGAATTTCGGCAGGACCGATTGACCGAATGGTTGCAACACCACAGCTGTCCACGTCGACGACGACAAGTTCAAAGGCGCTCATTACCGTCTTAGTGGCAACCTATGGGTCAGGTTCTACACCCGCATTCTCCTTTGTCATTGCCACTGTCGACAACGATGAGCCTGTGTTGTTAAAAGCGACCTATAACCAGCGTTGAAGGCGGTGGCGGCAGAGAGCGAGTGTTAATCAGTAAGACCACCCACAATCATCACCCACCATCCTTGAGAGGCTGACAAAATCAACACAAAAAATACTGAGCTAACAACTTTCACGTGCAATGCGCGGATTCCGAAGGCGAAATTGACACCTAGTGCTGTTCACTAATAACTTCATGCTTCGCAGATTCTCCACAATTTAACAATAAATGAGGTCTCGTTCGCCACGAAACTTTCCTCCATAAAACAACCCGCCACAAAACAAGCCACCGAGACAACTTAGATCAACCACCTACCACAATTGTTCAGCATAACGAACAAGCGTGAGTGTTGTCTACAGACAACAACAGATTTTCCCCATGAGCCTCATCCAATGAAAACGTTACACAAGCAGATGTACATTTCGAAATCTGTGCATACATTTACATGGCAACCAACAACTAAGTTTTATGTAATGATAATGGGTGACTTAGAAAATAACATAAGAAAGCACCCCAACATGCCATGGAGAAAAAATAATAGGTGGAAAATAAAGAACATACACGTCGAATCGCAAAGGCAAACAAACACTAATTCACTAAAAGGGAATCGATTGGATTTGATTACAAAGTTGCATTAAGTCTTCCCAATTTCACTACTTTAGCAATGACACAAACACCATCGCAACTCACCATCCTTTCCGAACGGGACAGTGGGCTCTCCCGCCATTTCAGCTTCAATCTCGCACTTGACTCGTCACTTTAGTTTACGTCCATGTGCTTGTCCAATGCTTGTGCCAAACAAGGTGAAACCTATTGCGATGCCATTGAATACACCGCTACCGCCCACATAATCCAAACATATCGCACTGTCTACCAACCCCATACTTCTCAACTGTCAGTCCACCACCATTGTAGGTTCGCAATATCTGATAGAAAAAACAAAGAAAAGCCGGGGTTGAATTCCAACGCACTGCAAAGCCAAAACACTCAAAAGTAAGTAACAAAAATACCTCAAAAGCAAACATTTAAGACCGACACAAGGTACAGTCTGCGTAGTGGTGCAAACATTTCTGGGCAAACAGTTACACGCCTCCAAGCAACCATTCATTTGCTCCTGGGTTTACCTCACACCAACTTATATCAAAGCTGAACCCACGACTAACTAATTAAGCTCCACATAACCAACTTCGCAACTATATTAGCAGCGTAAAACCAGGATCACAAAGACAAGAAACAATCAAGTTGCAAAGTGTTCCGTGTCCTCAACATCAGTTCTACCAAGACAAACGTTATAGTCATGGAACTAACCCGCATTTCACCATGAGTAAAATATGAAAGGACCTACAGGTAACTGGTGGGAACATGGTGAAAGCCGGTAGCCTACAGCCAATTTCTATCCGCGAAATGTGTAGAGC
Organism: Taenia saginata; assembly: GCA_001693075.2. Lineage (NCBI taxonomy): Eukaryota > Metazoa > Platyhelminthes > Cestoda > Cyclophyllidea > Taeniidae > Taenia > Taenia saginata. The sequence continues at coordinate 15,612 of LWMK02000594.1, forward strand.
AACGGCGAAGGCGAGATGCATGTTCAGCGCTGTTAGGTGACACCCTCATTCCCAGAATATAATACCCCACTAGGAATGTGTGTTATCGCAGAATTGAAGGTTGGCAGCGCTGTCCGTACCAAGTAAAAGCAAGGGTGCCCTGGAGTTTTCCATAATTTGCGCAAACAAAGCCTGTGGAGCGAAAACTCGGACGCAACGAAACCACCATAGGATCCACAAGAAAACAGGATTCAAACCAGTTGCGCAGGGGGCGATTAACAAAAGCAAACGTGCTCAGATTTTGTGTTCACAGATTACTAATGAGCTTTTTAATTCAGCTTCCTTACCCTTTAAAAATAGAAAAGCGCTGCACTGCTAAAAGTACATGTCAAAACGGATATAAACTTGCATATTTATGCAATTTTAAAAATTTTTAAAAAATCACAAGTAAAAGCAGGTATTCTAAAGGCAAATTACAGTCCTTATAATAAACTGTTACATTGAAAAGGTAGTTTTTTGAAAATATTGGCCATAAAACATTTCGTATGGTTTCCTGTATGTTTGACAAGAACTCTCAAATCAAATGCGAGACAAGGTTGTAGCGTCCCGTGCCTTTCATTCAGGTCAAAGAAGACATGGTTATGAGGCAGAATACATATGTTTTGGAAACAGAGGGGTTGGGGGCTGTCGACATGGTCCGGAAGCCACCCAACCGACTAATACTATTTGGCAATTCGAACATGGTATTACACGGTCCCTCCCTTCTTTCTAGCGTCGTTCTTATTGCTCCTCGGCAACCCTCCCGTGCCAGTCATAACAACGTAATTGGTGCTGTGAGAAGCACCCACGAGCTAACCACGCCAGTCGTTGTGATTCGGGTGCATGTATTCTTGCAGTACCATCAATTCCGCAAAGGCGTATTCCTAAATTCTTCTCTTTCGCAATAATGTGTAATACTGAGATTGATAGACAATAATGTGTAATACTGAGATTGATAGAGAACTGAACCAAAGGTTTCGAATGGATCAAGACAAGCGCAACACGCATTGCAGGCCTTGACCTTTTCATGTCGTGGCATAAACCAGAGGGTATCGTAGAGCCCTGAGTAAATGGAGCGATCAGTGTAGCGCCCTGAGACTCTTTTTTTTAAGGTAAATGAAGGCACAATACTGGGGCAACATATATATTCTAAAAACAGAGGGCTTAGGGGCTGTTGGCACGGCAGGCCAACCGGCTGGTACAATATGGCCAACCAAGTGACCGAAACTGACAGTCCGAACAAGTAAAGTATTACAAAGGTAGCCCTAGGCCTTCCTTTTGGCCTTGTAATAACGTGTCGAAATATTTAAAAAAGTTTGCTTGCATACGTTGCGGCAGGTGCTACTAATTTGCTTTATTTTAGTTTATGGTGTTTTGGCAATATGCCTGTAACAGTTTAAGGTGTTTTGCAGGAGCATCTTCGGACAATCAGAGGGCAAAAGAAGGCATAACACTAGTGCGGAATCCATGTATTCAACGGCGCTAGAGAAATCAGTCAACATTGACGCTGATCAGTCTCACTCGAAAGATTGAGCGCCTTATCGGTGGAGCATTCGAATGAGCAAGGCAGTCCAGTAGAGGAGACAGGTACTGCAGCATATACGCACTCCGCAGACGCCACAAAGCAACAGACGGTGCGCACGGGTAATGGACACCCACAGATGTGCTCACGACGAACCTACTTTGGTCCGTGATTCGCCTCCTTTGCTCCTTTCACCCATCACTTCCTCCCCATCTTGCATTGCCGGCACAATCCAGCACTTAATAGAAGTGTAGTTCTGCCACCTATCGCATGCTGCTTCCACTCCTATGGCCACCTCGCATTGCACTGCGACACAATTCTTATTGGCTGCACAGTACTTCAACCGAGTTACACATCTCATTGGCTCGCCACCTCTCACTATTCCTGCCATTGGTTCTCGCATTCATCCTGCTGCATCCGACCGACAACTGCACCCAACCCGACCTGATCTCACCCAACCAAAGCCATAGGGACAGTCGCCTCTGCTTTTAGCTAAGCCAAGCCAAGCCAATCCATCGTCACATTAACCATTACATTGAACAATTTCCTTTTTCCTCGCAATCACTTCAGCACCTACAACACCTACACGCGCATGCATCCACAGTCTGGTGAACGGTAGGTGGGTAGCCTCCATATGCTCCCACAAGTGCATTCGCAACGCTATCAACAAACATGACAAGAATTCCGCCCATAATTTAACATCATATTAATACATAACCTTAGTCATTCGGAATTACGATTAGCGGGTTCTTTCTTCGTATTTATGCGCACATGTAGCTAATCTCTTTAAGCACATGCAATCGTATTTAGGTGCATCTGCTTGTACTGCCAATAAACAAAAATGAGTCTGATAAAGTAAGATTGGTAAAGGGAATACTAAATGGGTGCTTACAAAGGCTGAAAAATAAGACGGTGCTGAAACGCACAAATGGACCTCATATATTTCCTCATCGTAGCCTTCGTGACTCAGCTCATTACCTACCGAAGTGCTCAAATGACCGCTGTTTGATCAAGACAAAGGGCAAAGGGACTTGGGAGCAAGGGTACAGAGTGCCACGGGGAAGTGTCGCAAGACAACATACAGAGTTTCAAGAAAATCACCTGTGGGCTCAAGGTCCATCTGGGCAAGGCCGTTAAAAAAAGCCATTGCCGCTCGTCAAAATTCCACGACCTTTTTCCGGCTATCTGATGTTGAATGGCAGGAGTGGTTTCGATCATCAGGATTCCTTTTTACTTCAAACGTGATTCGAACGATTTGAAACTACTTACCAATGATCTACAGAAAACGACCTTGGTTATCATCCATTTTATTTATCCATGGTCCAGGTCAGAAATTCGCGTTAACGTCGATAATACCGCCTTATGTGATTGTATAGTAGCAGCAATGGAAAAGTTGTATGTGTTTCAGATTGTTAGGCTGTAGGATCTTTCGTGATTCCAAATTTTTGGTGTTAGCTGATTGCGTAGACTATCTGGCATTACGCAAAGCTGATATTTTGTGTTGGTGGCGGTGGTGGAGGTGAAAACTTCTTATAAAGCAGAACCCGATTCGGACCATTGCATTTTAATTTCTGCGGATAATAAAGAGGAGCGTGGGTGAAATCACACCTTCGCCGCGTGTTTCCGTATGTGTGTATATGTTTCAGATTGTTAGGCTGTAGGATCTTTCGTGATGCCAAATTTTTGGTGTTAGCCGATTGCGTAGACTATCTGGCATTACGCAAAGCTGATATTTTGTGTTGGTGACGGTGGTGGAGGTGAAAACTCCTTATAAAGCAGAACCCGATTCGGACCATTGCATTTTAATCTCTGCGGATAATAAAGAGGAGCGTGGGTGAAATCACACCTTCGCCGCGTGTTTCCGCATGTGTGCATTATCCGTCCAATTGACCGCTTTAACACGGGGGAGGTGTGGAGGGGACGTGACACTCAGGATGCAGGATGACCCAGGTTTTTATGTTTCGTGTTTACTGGAGAGGACAAATGACATTGTGGCCAATGCCGATGCCACGTGCTTTGAAGGCCTGTGAATACGGGGATCGGGGTCATAGGAACGTGGGAGAGAGTAGGGTAATCAAATCATTCCTCTCTCGATTTTTTTTGCTCAAGGAGAAGATATATATTTGAGATAAGGCTCTACTTGCCATAGAAACGTGCTGCCTTAAGATTTTGTCTAAATTATTAACTCAGCCATATAGATATGAAGTTGAAATACATTGGAGTGAGACGTGTTGACCCAACCATGAGTAATAACGATGTCCTGGGTTAATAATCTGAGTAATTAATGCAACATTATTAATAAATGAGGAGGTAATTTCCCTGAAAAAGAAAAAAAAAAAAAAATTGGCTGACATCTTGGAAAGCATAACTACTGACATTCCGCAGATGATTAACATATTGATGAGGTTGAGGGGTGGTGAAGATGGTCAGAGGGCAGTCTGCGAAATAATTGCCTCAAAGTGAGCTTGCACATAGGAGTCAAGGCGTGCTACTTTCGTTCCTGATTCATGGAACGAACTCTCGACTTCAGAATAATTCAGAATATTAAATCGGTTTTGTGCAACTTCCCTCACTTATTCCGGTCCTGCTGTCGCAAGGAAAATAAATGTTGCTAGGGCTGAGTATGCAGATGCCTTGGCGCTGGTCTCTCACATCTCATTAACCACATCTTTGTCTGCGCTCACCACTGACAACTCTCTCCCTATGCGTGCCTTTGTGCAGCTGCGAATGATGCAACGGTGTAGGAGGTGGCAGTGGGGCATTGTGGCTGAGCATCATTCTTGAGACCTCAGTTTAGCACAATTCACCCATCCTCTGAACCAAATCCTGTTTTGCATCTTCTTTAGGGTGTAGTTTTGTTGCATTTTCAGCTAACCGAACTCAATGGAAGTTTGCAAAGACTTGGTGGGCTTCGCAGGTCTTAGTTTTGCCAAATTTATGTTGGGCTAGACGTTCAGTTAACCCACAAAGCTAAGCAGCCGATTAACATGGAATCTGGCAATTCGTTTGATGAATAACAATAAAACCTTTGGCCTAACGGAACATACCTTCCTTAAAAGCCAGGGAAGGTAGTAAAGACTGTCCTGCATTTATGGCCAAACAACGGTTTTTCCAATCCTCGCCTTCTGGGTTGCACTTTCATGCATGTCGCGAATAACGTAGCTTATCTTACTTTTGCTCCCATCGGTGATAGAATGTTTCATGTGGACGTGTTAGCTGTTTAAGCATTCAATTACCAATCACGTTACAGACCATTAAAGGCATTTGTGAGGCTTTGATACGGATCTTAGAAACGGCTTTACTCAGCCTGCAAGTTACGTGTACGTGCACGAATGCGTGCATCGCGAAGGACAACTGCTTGCCTGCCTCTCCGTGAGGCGTTATTCCTGAGAACGCCCACTATTCCCCTCTCACATCATCTCGACCACTCACATCACTAAATGTCGGTTGGCAGTGATGGATTTGTGGATCATGGTTCACAAAAAACATCAACAAGGACACATTGTTTTAAAAATTGTAGCACTTAATTAAACATAGCTCCTAAAATTGGCTGGTGGAATTTGGAGCATTCTTATGCTTTTCCTTCTCTCCACTAGGATTGAGTGCGGCACGTTGAAAATGAGGGCGCAATTGAATCATGACATATTGTGCAGTTGTTCACTTCTATGTGTAACAACACTGCATCCAAGCGGTCAAAAGTGAACCTGCAAATGATGCATCGGTGCTTTATCTGCACCCTTCTTCAGCAGGGTACCTTTACGGCTCTTCGTGTGTGTGGGTTGAGAAGGCTTTAGGCTCTCGGACATCATAATTTTTCCCAAAATTTCAGGTTTGGTATCGGTGGCGCATTACCAATTCTAATAAAGAAAAAACGTATAAAGTATGTTTAATCGGCTTTATTGAAAGGACAAAGAGCACTAGCTGAATTCAAGCCTTACTAACGTGCATTCCTGTGTGACACACCATTTCTGAGAGCCTGTCGTAGCCTTCGAGGCAATGCACACGCAAGTAGAACTTGCAACTACTGCGACGCAGGAAGTGCTGATGCATTCTGCCTAAGTAGTCATGCTCCTCATTGCACCGTCAGCCTTCTTTTACATTTCACAACAATGAAATGAAACGCCTAAACGGGCGTCATCGTGCAGCAATCAAGGAACCGTCGTACGATCCAAGTCTCAATATAGTTGGAAATCACATGTATACACTCGACGTGAGGGAAGTTGTTCATTTGTTCCAGCCATGTATTCACATGTTGAAGAGCCCAACATTGAAACAGAGACGTCCAGACCTTAAAATGCTATTAATGGTGGCCTTTAGCCGACTTTGCCTCACTACCCAAAAGCCGACGCTTAAATGAGTGCTTGATTTATGCAGTAACTAGAACAGGAATTTCGTTGATGTGGTCTTGCCCTCTACATTTTTCAGTGCTAAAATCAGTTTGGTGCTGGGTCTTCGGTTTAGCTAGCGTGCAATACTTTTGAAAGGTAAACTGTGACCAGAGAAACACAGCTGCATTTCGTTATCAAAAGCCGGACGACACACGTTATCTGGTATTTGTAACGCTAAGGATTCAAAGATACGCAGTGGTAAATTTTTGCATGTGTCAAAACTGTTCAGAGCACAAACGACAGACCTTTGCTTAATCTGCAAATCAGGACTGTCTATGATCATAGAAAGTTCCTTAAAGCCATTGTGAATGTTCATTTAAGCGGTAGGGATTGCTACAGTAGAATCGGTCTGTAAGGAACAAGCTAGTTTCTTCATTTTTCCTCTATGTATGTTTCAGGCATATTAGGCTCTGGACCGCCACGTTATCGGGCGTCCATAGTCCCGTCTGTCTGCCACACTCGCAAGAATGAATTGGAATTCGCCAGTTCTTCTGCTTTGACCAATGAGTTTTACCAATTGGTTGGCTGTCACCTGTGCACATGGAACATGTGACAAAGAGTAACAACTATTGCCGGTCGCATAATGTGAATTAACGCATTTTACGCACCAACCAGGACCAGGGCATTCTGAAGCAGAAGAAGTTGATAAGATCGCAAAAGACAAGGACGAAGAGGAGGCAGATCAAAATAGTAGACAAAGAAATATTGCATTCAAACTTGTGGTGACAAGTATTCATTAATCCCTTAGGCGGGCTAAACTAGTCACCGCTGAATAGCACAACACTGTCCAGCAGGCATGAACCGATTTCTCAGCCTAATAATTTGCTAGAAATGAAAAATCGCATGCGTAGCTGTTCTGCACTTTCAATAATCGCACGACTAACGTATATGGGATCACGATAGGACGAAGAGAGTCAGCATAATCCATCTTCGGAATGAGGTGGATTATTATGAGTCCAGATTTATCCAGCAAAATTAATACCATGCCAATTTCCGCAACCCATCCAATATTGCTCAAAATCAAATACTTTCCTTGCAATTTCAAAGAATTTGCATTATCGCTTCATATACGTGCCAATTTATCCAGCAAAATTAATACCACGCCAATTTCCGCAACCCACCCAATATTGCTCAAAATCAAATACCTTCCTTGCGATTTCAACGAATTTGCATTATCGCTTCATATACGTGTCACTAACTTGACGAGGGAGGAATGGTTTCATTTAAGCACATTCAAACTTCAGAGCTACTCTCGGTTAAAAGCACGTCATTGTTATGCGTGGAAAATCTTGATTATCCTAAAAGGCGGTGTAAATCGAAGGTCGTGCTTGTAGATTCTAAATGACAAGGTAGGAAATAATGGCAGTTGCAGCACTTTTACCGGTTCAGGTAATAAGGCCTCTGGTTAAAGGTCATCAGAGAACTTCTAATTTGCTAATGCATTCTGTATGCTCAACAAGAGAAAAATCAAAACGAAGACTTATGTAGGCAAAAGCACAAATATCTGGTCATCTGTTGAGCAGTTGCAAGCAATAATTGGGATTATTGGCATTGTATAAGCGTTCAAAGTAAGAGAGAAGTGGAAGAGATCTTGCACACCGCCATCCAACTCCTTCACCTGCATGGCATGCGGAGGCTTCTTCACAGGTGTCGGTGTAGGCACAATCTCGGTCGTGTTTGCTGTTTGCCACCATTGCTGTGACCATTGGCACGGGCGTACACATGGTAACCAACGTTGCGGCCTCTGCTCAGACAACCATGCCCTCTTCTTCGGCCCACATTGTGAACCTTTCATATCCTCACCCTACGCTGCCCACTGCCACGGATACGAAAATGGCCAACTTCCCCACTCCATTTCTTTGGCTGGCTCTGCTTTCTTCAGCTGACTTGTGTTCTGGGGTGTGTCCGATTATGCACTAGTCGCTGTATCTCTAATCTTTCAGCGTGACGCTCGTGCCCATTGTACTGTTAGTTCTACATTCACACTTGTCTGCAAATTGCATGTGACTGACTTAGCTTTGTATTATCCACTTAGGCGTCAAAATTGGTGAGAACTCATGCAAAACCTTAATGAACTGGCTTTGCCAGTGTGCAGATGGTTGGCCACAGGCTAGCATCGAACTGAACCGAACCACTATACCCGGTTCATTTATGTTCCGGTGAGAATCATATTCAATGGAAACAATCCACTAGTAATAACTCCTTTTTTGGGCTGTTGGTGATTTGTCCTACCACCAACCACAGCCTTTAGTAAGTCCCCTCCGAAATGCTCGCCTCTTAAACTTACTTCCCTGGATTAGGATTAGGCTCACGGACCTACACACACTGACGCCTTCACTCCTCGTAATGCAGAATTCGTGCTCGACAGAACCACGTTCGACACGAAAATACGGTCAGTTGGGATTGGGGACAGTTTAACAGACTTGGGCTTAAAATTGTCTAAGTGACATTGTTTGGAGTGCCTATTTTAAAAATGATGACGCAGAATAAAACAGCACTAAGCGCTTCTACTAGCTGCACAGCTCTCCGTGAGTAAACGTGACTAATGATATTCCTTAAATCCGGGACAGAATATAAGAGAAAATTGGAAGTGAATCTGGCGTGGGAATGCATAATAATAGAAGTCTGAAGCAGGAGAAGTAAGGACTCCAAAACGAGCGCCCTAATTGTATGCGCGAATGAGTGAGATGAAGTTGTAGGGTGTGAAGATGCACCAGACGAATGACCTCTAGTTGGGGTATGGGACGGTCTCAGTTTGGCCTATTTCCAACTACCATGCTAAAACTAGCGCTTGCCTCGGTCCTACAAGCAGTGGCGAATATTAGTGCGCTCTAGGTCATCTGTCTGTCTGGTCGTGGTAGTGGCAAATTGGAAGGAAGCGACTAAGATTTTGAATTGTGTGTCCTTCAGAGAGCATAGGAATCAAGTCAAGAAATAACATATTTGGTGCAGCTCATGAAATACCAACCATGTCTAGGCTAATTAAGACCATGGTGAATGATTAGCCAACAACAAAAAGGAGGAATTTCGGCAGGACCGATTGACCGAATGGTTGCAACACCACAGCTGTCCACGTCGACGATGACATGTACAGCTCATGAAATACTAACCATGTCTAGGCTAATTAAGACCATCTACTTCGACTGCAATAACCTAACTATCTATAAATATCGTCTGTCATGAGGTTGAGGACAATAGCGTCACTTTATTTATTATTATTAGCAGAATGTTGGCAAATTACTCCAAGGGAAATAGTCAGGTCATACCCAGAGTAACTCAATCATCTTTCCCCTTCGGAAATACGGACAAATTCAAAAATTGAAAATTCTGGAACTATCAAATTTCTCTGATTTTTATAAATAGTGTGGTGGAATTTTAGGGTAAATAGGTTAAAACCATTTAGAATGACAGTGGTGGAGGGGCGAAGCCAAAGAATGTACGCAAATTAAAGAAGCAAGTTTAGTAGGTAAGGGCACTAGCAATCTGCTGTTGTTGTTCAAGTTCATTACCATTCAATACGAGTGGGTGTGACCGCACTTCATCTAGGCTTCTTTTCAAACAAACCAGAGTTGCTGCTGCCGTCCCATCCCTTCACATGCTTCTGCTTGCTCCCGAGATTGAGGTGTTAAGTGGTTACCCACCATGGACGTCGGCTTAATAGCGAGCTACAAAAGCCTAATTAAGTACAAAAGTAAGCAAGGAAGCAACGGAAACGCTCCCATGCTTTTCTCTTCTCGCCCAGCAGTGTTAAACAGCTATACTTATCTGATGGCATTCGCTTACACGCAAAAAGCTTGCAGTGAATTTGTGCAGCAGAACGCACCCTCTGTGGGTCATATCAGAGCATAGTCTGTTACATATTTGCATGCCAATTTGGCAGTTATATGAAAATTCTTCCGTGTAGAAACGTAAATCCTGGTTACTTACTGCAATAACAAAGCAAGTTTGCTATTTTTTGCAAAAGCCACCAGGATTTGTGCACTTTGTCTTAAATACTTAACAAAATTGCAATTAATAGCATTCTCCTTATTTTTCTAGTGGTCATCGCTGGCGCATGTTAGAAAATACCAATTTTAACATGTTTGGCGGTGCACGTCTACTGGAAATCCACATGAGGTTATGGCAGGACGATAGATTATGGAAGGATGATGTTCAGAAGAATTGTAACCACTAAAATGGCCCACAGGTCAAGACACAGAGCACGATTAAACTTTGCAGAGACTAAGGAGCTTGTGCAACTACCTACAGAACCTGAGATTATGGCAGTCATTAACTAGTTTTCAGTTCTAGAGATGAATTTAGCTGCTGTCTTTTGGTTCATAATTATCTTGAAAAAGGAACCTTCATTGAAGGGAATATGTTGTCTCAGGGCACCTGCAGATTTCTCCTTCGATAAGGAGATATTTTTCAATACAAAGTTTCTCCAAATCCAAAATTACTCTGATTTTTATGAGTGAGTTGATGAAGTTTTCAATTGTTAAGAAGGGCTCAATTCCAATGACAGTTATGCTAAGAAGGGCTCAATTCCAATGACAGTTGCTAAGGCATGAATTCGGAAAAATGTCCTCAGGTAAGCAGAGCAAGTGTATTGAGTAAAGGCGCTCGCAAATCCAAAGAAGGATAGGGCGATAAAAGCCCAATGGGACAAAGTGAAATGAAGCAAAGAAGGTTGTCTCAGACAAGCGCAAGCAGGCCTATCATTTGACAATCAACTTGGTCGCCGTGAGAATGCTTAGAGGCGGATGCAACTTTGATCTATCAGTCAACTGCCTAAACTCACATCCCACGTTTTACCACCATTCATTTGGCCTCATTATGCGTGTTGGGTACTATCATGAATCCCTTAATATTGATGGAAGCTGCCAATAAGTAAAAGACTTACAGAATGAAAACCGAAGAGGAAGAGGAGAAACATGTGCGCATTGGCTGATGCCACTTCTAAACTAAAGCCCTCAACTGTGCAATGCTGATTTCGATATTGATGTGGCAACTACTCCTAAAACACAATGCTTCCACTTCCGTGCCTCGAAATGTACGGTTGAGTGATCAAGATGCGTTCAAATTTCCGCCTCACGGGGTCACTTAGAATGCTTCAATTTCGTGACTACTTGATTATGCAATCTACTCGAGCGATTTGGTGGAGAGTTCGAAGCAAAAAAGCATTGACATGCTTTGGTAATTTCATTCTTCCGTCCACATCAGTGGCTATTTATCAAAGCAAAACACCTGGCAAGCTCAGTGAAGCGTTGTGGTCGTTTAAATGATGTACTACATGGGGCCTTTTAGCCCTTCCGATGGTAGCTAGCAGTTGCATTTATGCGATTCGAAACGTGCAGCTCATTGCAAGATTGAGCGCAGATCTATCAAATCACAGGACATGCTACTTCTGTTAGGGCCCTGTGGACAGTGCAGCAATAGATACTTAGTCTCGTTGACTGTGGTCCCTAAAACTCCAGCCTAGAAATGATTACGACATTCCTCTCCCCAAACTCTCCTCCCTGGATCGGTTTTGCAGGACAGTGCTGTACGGGACGTCGGATTTGCTGCTTACCGAGTACATTATAAACACATCCAGAGCAATTTGTGCAGACGTGGAGCATTCTTGCTCACATCCAAATGCTTTTACCTTGTTTATCCTCCACTGAGTACATGGAAATGAAAATGTCCTAAAACTATGTTTCCACTACCTTCTTTAATGAGCAGGATTTGACCTGCTAAATGCTGCCCATTTTGTTAGGGAGTGAAGAAAACGTAAAGGTTAATTTATGTAGATCGGGAGAGAAAAGTGGCCATTCTGTATAGCGTGTCCATTTACAAAGACCTTTGCTGGTTCTCTTGCTACAACACTGAACATGAGCCGCACTTTTACAGGCCAACACGGGACCTCCTAGGAGAGACTCTGTCTCAAATATGCTACTGCAGAGCTCAAGTTTTATTCACGCGCTTCCTACATCCCTGCCCCAGTTTTAGTTATGAAGCATAAAATTGTCCAACACTTACGTCTTTGTATAGTCTCCTCAAATAGCCCGTCCTATTAAAGCCCGTAAGCTTGCGACTGCAACTATCAAAAGGCCATCCCGCGAAAGTGATGGAATGGCATGTAAATAGCTGGCATCTTCTTTGGACAACACAATCACTAATTAGGCAAGTCAAGGAAGACACCACTTGACTGACGATGCAAATGACAATCGTCCTCATTCTCTTCCATTTTCTTCACACGCTCCCCTTGCATTTTGATTAAATGGAGAAGAAGAACTGCTTCTAATGTTAATGAGAGCGCGAGACAACCGACCATGACAGTGCTGCAGTTCTGGTGTGCGTATAAGGTGGCTGATTGGAAAACTATGTTCAGATATGACCCACAGAGGGTGCGTTCTGCTGTACAAATCCACTGCAAGCTTTTTAGGTGTAAGCGAATGCTATCAGATGAGTAAAGATGTTGAACACTCCTGAGCGGTAAGAGAAAAGGATAAGAGCGTTTCCGTTGCTTCCTTACTTACTTTTGTAGCTCGCCATTAAGCCGACGCCCATGGTGGGTAACCACTTAAAACCTCAATCTCGGAAGCAAGAAGAAGCATGTGAAGAGGTGGGACGACAACAGCAACTCTGGTTTGTTTGAAAAAGCCTAGATGAAGTGCGGTCACACCCACTCGTGTTGAATGGTAATGGACTTGAACAATCCAACAGTTTGATGTGGAACATAATAGGATTTTCGGCATATAATCTTTCCGTGACAACAAATATGCTACATCCAAGTGAAGTGTAAGTGTAGTGCAAACAATTTTTATGAAGGCCAATACGTTTACCTCCTTCTTCGTCTCGATGCTACTGATTTGCTGCTCAGTAGCCACTGCGGGGCAAAATTAGCAAGCGGATTGGTATTTAAGATTGGCTTTTGTGGGAATCCAAAATGGTGGCATCTAACATGGCAAGTAAAATAAAGTGGGCTGGATTTATTACTTTAAAGCGTGGTGTTCAAAGTGGAATCTGGATCCCGAACTATGCCGAAACTGCACTGCTTGCATTCTGTCTGGACGCGTAACACGATTAAGTAGACTAGAATAAAGGCCACTGGTATTTGAATAAATGGTTGCGAACAATTTAGCATTTGGGTACTTATTGACATATGTATTAACAGTTTTGTTAACATCTCCAAAATACAGTTGGTTTTCTCAGCCAAAAGCTGCAAGTTTTTCAAAGGCAACAATAGTACTCTTGTTACACACAAGCCTTGTCTCAAATTAATCAGCAGCCTGATCCAAAAATGGTGGAGGCAAAAACATGAGGCTGTCAAAGTTGATTAACGAGCACTACCCTCTGCATAACAAAAGGCTGACCGCTTTTCCCTTGGTAATGCATCGTTTGCAATGCGTGGATTTACTGTGCATACTTGTAGCAGCGAATCGGCCGACATGTTCTTTGCAGGTATGACTTTCGAAACCTATGCAATCAGACCTACAACTCTCCCAATCTTAGCGAGGCGTGATACCGTCTAACTTGACTTTAAATCAAAATAGGTTGCATTGACTCATGCTGACTACTTGCGTTGACATCATTAACTGATGGTAATCGACACACGTTCAACCTGGCTACGCCGTCGGTATCGTTGCTAGCAGGCTGCGCATGCTTGCCGGTTACAGCGGTTCCCACAGAGGCGAGCACAAATGCTGAGCCATGCGCTGAGTTGCAATGTGCTTTTGAAACCAATCCATGACAAATGATATCAAGGAAGTAAATTCTACACCTTTCGAGAAACCAGAGTAGAAAGAGATGGGGCTTAGATCTTTCGAATTCATCGACCTCTTAACATCGGCGACCTCAATTACACGAATCAAGTGTTGGTAAATAGCAGAATATTTATTAACAGAATGCAGCGGATTTCACATATCTGAAACAATAAAAGGATTGTGTTATAAGAAGCGAAGAAATTAAAAGCTCAATGTCATTCAACGTTTGCCTAATTTTAGGCGGTTACGCAAAATAGTGCAGTTGGTAGTAAGGGGGAAAAGTGCTTCGATGCGAGAGATGAGGTTAAACGTTGCATTAAACAGAGCATACGCCATATAGGAAATGTTGGAATCAACACCAGAGGAGGCTTACAAACCAACACATCAGGCGACGCCCATTCAACATCTAAACCATCATGCTAGTATGGTAATGGCAATTAAAATTATTCTCAAAACCGAAGGTTATAGATTTAAGTGCACTCAAAACCGAAGGTTATAGATTTAAGTGCTAATAATGCAATGGCTTACTCACCTTTAAGCGCATCAACCACTTTAAAACCTGCTAGAGGTTGATAACTGAAGTGTTACATTAATAGGCAGTGCGCTGGGCAACATCGAGTGATGAATCGGGTCACGTCTGATTAGCTTCTAAGGAAAAAGGAAAAGAAGTTCAAAGGTACACGGGCAGGAGTTATAACAGAAGTTAACACCTGTGGCTTGTAAAAGGTCTACCTTCAGAGCGCTTCAACTGAACCTTGAGTCGTTTCCTCCCCACAGCATGTCCATTCAGTGCTCGTATCGCATTCTGCGCACTCACGTTGTTATCGTAGCTGACAAAACCTGTAAATGGATGCACCGCGAATGAATGAGGACATGGAAGTTGGAAGGGCGCTTAACCAAATTTGTGCACGCACCAAAGCCTCTGCTTTGGTTCGTATCTCGGTCCACATAAATTTTCACACTTAGCACTCGTCCAAACGGTGAAAAGAGATTGTACAAATCCACTTCACCCCACTCCTGAGGGAGATGGTAGATAAATAGGTGGTAGATAAATAGGTTAGAGCCTTCTGGACCCCTTGTCACTGGTATCCGTGTAAAGGGCTGTTGTCGGAGAGGAGTGGGTACCACTTGGGCAAGGTGTTGAGCCCCCGGTGCTATCGAAGGCGAAACAGAAGCAATGAATTAAGATATGCTAAGTAATTGTCAGAAAGGCAAATCTTCACAGCAAGGGGTAGTAAACGACATCCTACCTGCGCCGCTATAGAGGGTGCCTGCTATCGTAAGTTGCGCATTCCAATTTGGATATAATTGGTACTGTTGCTGCTGCAGTTGCAGCATGAGCTGGTGTAATTTGTACTCCTCTGCCATACACGCCATTAAATGCGTCACTAAGGCATCATTACTCACGGCACCGTTTATAACAGCCGCAGCAGCAGCAGCAGGATTCTGCCACACTGGCGCATAATATACTGCGTTTGGCAGGCTCTGTGCAATCGCTGTGGGGCCCTACAGTGGCAGAACAGATAGGTTAATATTCATTCCAGCCTTTGCTGACACATGTAACCTTCGGAGGCGTTTGAGGCCTAAGCGACCCGTTAGGGCTCCGCGTGTATGTCAGTAACAAAGTTCCCTTATTAATCCTTAAATATAGTAATGGATGCCGTCAACGGATTCGCTGACGGGTTGTTGCGAAGGCAGATAACCGCTGTGATCATCACTAGTAGGAGCAGCAGCGGTCACGGAGGAATGCACTTTAAAGTGTCTAGGCATTACAGGGTCTGCCGTCTGTCAGCAGAGTGCAGTAGGCTGTGCAAATTTATGACCTCTAAGCGAGACCACAACTGGGCTCGAACCTCAGCTTGATGGTGGCATATAACCGCTGAGTGGAGGCACTAATTTCGAATGCATTGCAGCACAATTCCAAATACTTACGGCCGCTAAGAAGATTCCATGCGCAGGAGTCGGTAGATTAGGTCCTCCTAGGCCAAAAACGTTCCCTGTGGCACGATCTTTGTTTCAGACAAAATTAATTATAAAATAAATCGGAACTGAAGCCAGTAAAAATAAATTTATCACAAAGTGTATTCCTTAACTTTATCGTCTATTGAACTCGCGCAGCAAGTCAACCCTTTCATCAGTAAGTAGGCTTTTCTGTTGTGTACTGACGAAGTCGCTCGAAGTTAGATACAACCTCATAAATTGACTTAAGTGAGCAAGCCTAAAAGTACGCACTTAAATGGCTAAAATATTTTTGATATCTGAATGTGCTACTCTGCTGGATGTGTACGAATAAAAACTGGGGTGTATAAACAGGAATGGGACTCAATCTGCTCTTGCTGGCTCTCTTAAGGATACTACTGAAACATCAACAAGCGAAGGAGATAATTGATTGAATCAGGCACAGAGAATCAATAGAATGTGATTCTTTTTCCTCTCTAACCATATAGACAAAGTAGTGCCATCTACGTTCGTAATGGTTGCATGACTGCCAAGTCTGCCACCATGCATACCTGGTAATCACGGTCCTATTGTTAAACCGCAAAGTGCTAAGAAAATAAATAACTTATTTCTGACATGTAGAAATAAGGTGACTTAAGCGAAAACTGAATAAGTCACCTGAAATCAATCAACTCTAGAGCACATTATTTGACGAAGGCATTATAAATGAGAAGCACTCACTGATTCCTCTGTCCTCCTGAGTTTGAGAGTCCGAATTGACCGACTCTGCTTTACGATCCATAAGAGAAGGATGTGGTATAATAAATAATTCTGGGCGACGTGTCACCTCAGTGCGAAATCCGATCTAGAGGTAATGCTACCGGATGGATAGTTTCAACCTCTTTGCACTTCGTTGATGTCTGTCCACATTCTGATCGCCTATTCTCCAACGGATGAGTCACCGCACCCCCCTCTGGAAGACTATTGGTTGGGCGTAATCGATGCAAGAGTGGGGCATCTGATTGGACAAGCCGATGAGTCTATGCAACTTTTGGGTCGGCACTTCGTACTTTACTCATTGGATGAGAAAGTCAACTCCCTACATAAATACATCCTAGTCAGAGTTGAAATAATTGTTTTGATCATGTCCACCATAAAACAAACGAGACTAATCATGTTATTTCCATTTCCCCATGACTTGACTCAATAANTGGAAAT